>JBBPUI010000181.1:0-31171 GCA_038094615.1 Heimioporus aff. retisporus | reverse complement strand
GCTCGCCTCCGGCGCTCACAGACAACTCCCTTCCGGCCTCAAGCGTGCCGGCACTCTGCAGCAGACCGGTTCCCGCCATCCCCCTACCGTCGGTACCACACCGAGCCCTCCGGACACCGAGCAAGACGAGTACACCGAGGGCAAGGACCTCGTCAACCCGTACGAGGACGAGTCCTACTTCTCCCCTCGCTCCCCTCCACCACCACCACCCCAACAGTATGCCAATCAGCCGCAAGCCCAATATCCTACCAGTCCCATCGGCCGCGCTTCCCCGTGGGGTACCCCTGGAGCCACCGACTGGCGCACCCCGGGCGCCTCGTTTTCCACGTTGACAAACGTCGATGACGTCGCTCGTGCCTTGTCTGCCATGGAGCTCAATAACAACAACCAGCTGTACTCAAACGCATTTCAGGGGGGTCAGTCTGTCCAACCACCCCGCTTCAGCTCAACCCAACCCCCTCTTCTCTCAACAGGAACCGTCCGTCAGAACGCTTTGCAAGCCGGCAACGGCACGCGCAAGCTGCAGCTCAACACTGACTTGGAGGGTCGGAGGACTCCCACAGGACAACCGGTAACGTGTTTTGATCTACCTCCCAGTCTTATCTTATGACGATCCCAGCGCGGATCTACCGGCGATACCGCCGGCGCTGCTTGGGACCACAGGGAGAAGCGTCTCTCCGAACGCGCATCCAACTCGAGCCTTGATTTTAGTTATAATCAAGCACAAAAGGCTGCCATCCCCAGCGTCCCTCCCATACCGCCCCAGTATCTCGGCCAGATGGGTGCCATGCAGGCACCCCGATTGGGTTTTGCACAAGGCCAATTGCAGCAACCCCAGAGCGACAACAACTTGCAGTCGCTCGCTGGCTTCCTCAGTTCGCCAGTCGATCTTCCGACGCTCATCGCGACCAAGGGATACAATCCCCAACATTTCGACGTTCGACCACAGTTTGTTCGTCACGTTCCTCTACAGAACTCGACGTGCGCGATTCACCATATTTACAGGCGCGATACTTTGTTATCAAATCATACACCGAAGACGACGTTCACAAATCTCTCAAATACGAGATTTGGAGCTCCACCGACCCGGGAAACAAGCGTCTCGACAAGGCATTCAAAGAGTGCGCCGGAAGAGGTCCCATTTACCTCTTTTTCAGTGTCAACGCTAGGTGACTGGCGCGCATTCCATCCTTTTCGATGCCCTGACGTTTCTCCTGCAGCGGTCACTTTTGCGGGATGGCAGAAATGTTGACTCCCGTATGTCGTGTGTTCCGGACCGACCCTGGATACGCTCTCACCTCATCTCGTTAGGTCGATTATACTCGAAGTAGCACCGTTTGGGCATCGGACAAGTGGAAGGGCGTTTTCAAGGTTCGATGGATTTTCGTTCGCGATATTCCCAATGCGAACCTCCGTCACATACGCTTAAAGTCCGTCCACTTGCATCGTGCGTAACCTACTACTCACCGCCACGCGCAGCAACACCGCCGAACGCAAGCCTGTCACTAATTCTCGTGACACTCAAGAACTCATGCCGGATGCTGGACAAGAGATGCTCCGTATTTTCCATACCCACCCGGCGAGGACCTCCCTGTTGCAAGATTTTGCATTTTATGAAGTATGCTTTTTTGCATTCCACGCTCGCACGCGTTGAATTTTGGACAGCTGCAGGCCATGCAAAAGATGCAAGCCCAGCAGCCAACCGGATCCGGCAATGGATCCGAGACCTCTAGCCCCCAACCCCAGTCCCCAACTCCGCAACAACAACAACAGCAACAGCAACAGCAGGCGCTCTATTCAATGACCAATCCGGCTGCGTTGTATGGCCAGGGCATGGCAGCGACGATGACTCCGGCGATGCTCCAAATGCAGATGCAGATGGGCATGATGACCCCTCCTTTTGGTATTCCACAAGCAGGGGTCATGCACCAGAGCGTCTTGCGCCATCCCAGTCCAGGACCTGCTGGCGGACAAAACTACATGAATCTGGGTGGGGTTCCGTTTTGAACACAAACACTGGCATTGGTTGACTTGACAGTACGATGTGCGAAAGAAAAAATAAAAATAAAAAAAGTACTGACCACTGAACATAGATTTCGTTTCATATAAACCACGTCTCCTTTCTTGTTTCGTTCTGTGTAACTTGTTACCCCCGTTGTCTTCCGCTCAGATCTCTTACATAGCAGCCATGGACTTTGTCAATGGACTTGGATATCCACCTGCTTGTTGCTCTGTAATTGTCTCCACTTGCACGATATGTTTCTACTACGGCGCTCGCGATGACTTGGGGAATTTCTGACAAAATGTACTGTACATTGCTACCTTGACTCGCGGTATCTAGGCGGATGACTGTATAGATAGTATCATCCTGTGAAGGGCCGATACGGCGGCGGTAGCAAAGGAAGGGTCATTGATGTGGACGTCCAGCTCTTCGACGGGACACGCCAACCCTGCCAAACGCAACGCGCCGAACAGCGCTTCGTCTGCTTCCACATCCCGAAACGATCCTCCATCTCGATCGATTCCCGAAACACCCCTAAGAGGGAGAAGGACGTGTGTCCTGTCCCGCGGCGCCCTGTTGAGCTTTTGCGCCATGATCTGTCCCAGGGCGCGGCACTCCTCGGGCGTCGTGCGCATCAACGTGACGGACGCGTTGTGGCGGACGAACCGTCTGCCGGAAAACTTGGCGGGCACGGTCGGGGCCGGACCAAAGTTGACCATGTCCAGCGCGCCCACGGACACGACCTGCGGGACGGACGCGTCCGCCGCTGCCTCGAGGCGGTGCGGCCCCGCGGTGAGCACACCGCCGACGAGCTCGTCCGCGAGCTCCGTCGTCGTGAGATCCAAAACGCCCACAAAGTACCCCTCCCGGATCAGCCGTTCCATCGACGAGCCCCCCGCGCCCGTCGCATGGAAGGTGACGACGGCGTACCCCAACGCCTCGAGCTCCCGGGAAGCGGCCTGGACGCACGGGGTCGTCAACCCAAACATGGTCACGGCGACGCTCGGTTTGGGCGGGCCGACGTCGACGTCTCGAGCGAGCTGGGACCGGAGTGCCACCATGCCAGCGATGGCGGACGCAGCGTTTCCGAGTATCGTGCGAAGCGGGGCGTTCATCCCCGCTATATCTACGACCGAGTACATCATCGTCATGTCGGTCTCGCCCACGTAGTGGGACACCTGTCCAGACGCCATGGTGGACACCAGGAGCTTGGGGAAACCGATCGGCAAGGCGTTGCGAAAGGCTGTTGCGCAGACGGTGGTGTTGCCCGAGCCGCCGGCGCCAATAACGCCTGCGACGGACCGTGTGGCATAAAGGCGAGCGAGGGTGGTCGTGAGGACACGAGCCATCATGTCGAGTGCGTTATCGCGGGAGGAGAGGTCGAGATTCTCCCCGTTCAGCAGTTGCGAACGGTCGATGTCAATGTGCGCGCTATCAGGGGGTGCATAAGTACCAGTATCGATGAGAATGGCCTTGCAAGACTGGGTGGCTTCGATGGCATGCTTGATGTAGCAAAGGGCTTCATACTTGGTGTCACAGGTTCCAACGACAGCGACGACGGGAGGGGACATTGAGAGAAAGATAGAGGGCTTATGTCAGCACAGCAGGATGGTTTCTCCAGATCCAGGAGTGGATCCGGCGCTGATCACTATCAACCATGTCCAGACGCCAGGAAGCGTTGGAACGGCTCAGAAGCACCATCAAGCGGGGCGAAGCCATCATCGGAGGGGGAGCCGGAGTCGGACTGAGCGCAAAGACGCAGGAGGCCGGGGGAGTGGACCTCATTATCCTGTACAATTCGGGGCGGTTTCGCATGGCAGGGAGGGGATCGCTGGCAGTAAGGAACGCGCGTTTCGGGCATGGTGGTGGTACTACTGAATATCGCGACAGGGACTGATGCCATACGGGGATGCCAATGCGATCATGCTCGAAATGGCCAATGAAACGCTGACAGTGGTCAAGGACACGCCCGTGCTAGCTGGCATCTGCGGCACCGATCCGTTTCGCGACATGACGCGGTTGTTGCGAACGGTCAAAGAACTGGGTTTCACGGGGGTGCAGAACTTTCCGACGGTAGGGTTGATCGACGGGGTGTTTCGGCAGAACCTGGAAGAGACGGGGATGGACTATGGGAAGGAGGTGGAGATGATCCGGCTGGCGCACGACATGGACTTGCTGACGACGCCGTACGCCTTCAACGTGGACGAAGCGGAGCGCATGACGGCGGCCGGTGCAGACGTGATCGTCGCGCACATGGGATTGACGACGAGTGGGACGATCGGAGCACAGACGGCGCTGAAACTGGATGATTGTGTGAAGCGCGTCGGGGACATTGTGGACGCGGCGAGGAAGATCAACCCACAAGTGATCGTCCTGTGCCACGGAGGGCCGATTGCAACGCCCCTAGAGGCACGGTATGTGATTGAGCGAGTCAAGGGTGTGCACGGATTCTGTGAGTGGACATGTCGAGGCAGAAAACAATGCTCACGCACGAGACCAGTTGGCGCGAGCTCGCTGGAGAGATTGCCTGTAGAGATGGGGATAAAACAAGTGACGAAAGAGTTTAAATCGATACGGTTGATGGTGGAATAGGAGGGATGATGGTAAATGGTAATGGTAATGGTAGTGGTAGTGGTAAGTGGACAAGTGTAGCAAGCATGTACTTGCCATAGTCTAAACAACAACCCACAACAAGTCACCAGCCCGCCCGTTGTGCACAATCAATCACCATGGCCGCGCTGCTGTCCGACCGTCAGAGAGACGAACTGTGCGTGCCAGACTCACGTCGATATGGACAGAGTCGCTCATGGTATGCAGTCACAAGGCCATGCTCGAGTATCTGCACGCCAGCAACTTCACCGGGGCATACAACGCCCTCAAGCAGGACTCGGGCATCGAGTACTCGCCAGATCCAAAGGCAAAGTACGCCGGACTGCTGGAGAAGAAGTGGACCAGCGTCATCCGTCTGCAAAAGAAGGTGTCGTCCACCACCTCGTTCGCTCACCCTCCGATTAAGCCGTCCTATCTAGATCATGGACCTCGAGACGAGGAACGCATCTCTCCAGGAAGAGATCTCGCTCGCGCCATCGAAGCGTGCCGCAATGCAGGCCGACTGGGTTCCCCGCGCGCCGGCTGCCCACGTCCTCACCGGTCACAGGCAGAGCATCACCCGCGTCGCCTTCCATCCCCAGTACTCCCTTCTCGCCTCCGCTAGCGAAGATGCTACCGTTAAAGTCTGGGATTGGGAAACAGGCGATTTCGAGAGAACATTAAAGGGTCATCAGAAAGGGGTCAATGATGTCGAATTCGACCACAAGGGTCATCTCTTGGGTGAGCACCCGCCAATATGTCTTGCTCTCTCCTCATCGGCACAATCAGTGACGTGTTCGTCGGATTTATTCATCAAAATTTGGGATTCTCAAAACGAGTGGAAAAACATAAAGACCCTTACAGGCCACGATCATGCCGTGTCTTCGGCGCGTTTTCTGCCCGGTGATCAGTTCATCGTCAGTGCTAGTTGGGACCATTCAATTCGAATTTTCGATGTTGCTTCTGCGTAAGTCAAAATACACGACCCCCCCTCCAGCAACACTTACCGACCCCGACCCCGACAAGGCATCTCGTCCGGACGATCACCGGTCACACTGACTGGGTCCGTTATGCTGTCCCCTCCGACGACGGCCGTTTGTTGGCCAGCGCGTCCAAGGATCAGGTACTGGGTTCGCTTCCCTTTCTTGCTTTGATAAACATGCGCGCCAGACAGCTCGCCTTTGGGACCCGCTCACGGGCGAACAAAAGCTGGAACTTCGCGGGCACGATCACCAGGTCGAGGTCGTGGCCTTTGCTCCGATCCCGTCGTACAACGCCATCTGCGAGCTGGCAGGCATCCCGGTTCGTTTACGTAGCGCCTTACGGACATGTCTCATTGTATTCAGAATACGGATCGACTCAAGAGACCGGGCGCCTATGTCGCGACGGGTTCGAGAGACAAGACGATCAAGCTTTGGGACACGCAGAGCGGTCAGATGCTGAAAAACCTTGTAGGCTGTTGCCGAGCACCGTACGAAAACGTGAGCGACTGATGGGCACTTTCTGCCAGGCTGGCCACGACAACTGGATCCGAGCACTCATTTTTCATCCCTCTGGGAAACTTTTACTGTCGGCATCTGATGACAAGACGATACGCGTATGGGAACTGTCAACCGGCAGATGTATAAAGACTGTGGAAGCACACACACACTTTGTTGCTACGATCGCTTGGGGCCGGCAGAAGGTATCTGTGAACTCGGGCAAGACGAATGGGGTAGAGGGGGCCGAGTCCAAGTCTGGCGAACCCGAGAAATTGGTCAATGTGGTGGCATCGGCCGGCGTCGACCAAATGGTGAAAATCTGGCTACCATGACGGGGCGTGGACTCTTATCGACCTGGCGTCGCGCGACGAGTGCTGGCGTTGGCATCCCCTTTGACCCGCGACCTAGGTCAGACATGATCTTCGAGCATCACGGTCGTGCTGACGTTTTCTTTTGTACAGAAGTTTGGTTACAGAGAACGTTCGTTACGACTTACGATCCTTGATTCATTTCGCCATGTTGTTTCATAGCTTTCAGCATACCCGTACTACATAATTCTATATATTCTACCTCGGCCGACGACATGTTCTTTGGCGGCGGCTTTGAATTGATGATCAAGGTGTGGTGCTAGCGTGTGAGCGTTTCAGCGAAGCGTAGGGTCGGCAACACCCGCCCATTTCCCTCCCAACCACCCTCAACACTCGCGCGATGGCGCCTCACACGTCGTCACCGTCGCTGTCGTTGTCGCCGTCGACCGCGACGACCTCCGTCCAAGTCGGCGAGTCCATCTTTGCCGTTCTACACCCCCCCTGCTGATATACGTTGCCTTACAGCACTGCGCATCCGGCCCACGACCCCAGCAGACCTTGCATCCATTCCCGCTCGCTTCCAGAGAACTGTCATTCACGCGACAACCCCCACCACCGTCACGGTCGACGCCGTATCTGCTGCACCCGCCGCTTCTGGTTCTGGCACCGCTCTTTCCAGCCCTTCCACCCCTGGAAAAAAACAGGTGTTCACTTTTGACCAGGTTCATTCCCCAAATACCACTCAGCATGCCCTCTTTACGACCACTGCCCACCCCCTCATTTCGCGCTTTCTCGAAGGCTTCAATTGCACCATTCTCGCGTATGGTCAGACCAGCAGCGGCAAAACATTCACCATGGCCGGCGTCGACCTAGATGCCAATCCTTCCGATCCAAATAACGGCATGGGCATCATACCCCGTGCCGTGTCCACGATATTCTCGCAGGCAAAGAAGCTCAAGGACGAACGCGGCGGGTCTTGGAATTACAGTCTCAAGGGTTCATTCATAGAAGTGTATAATGAGGATTTGATTGACCTTTTGAGCTCTGACGAAGCCTCGGGCGTTCGCCGCGAAGTACAGATAAGGGAAGGGAAAGACGGTTCCATAATCTGGGGTGGTCTTCGGGAGGTCAACGTTCGAAACACTAATGAGGTCATGAAGTACGCGATGCTTGGCCTCGATCTCCTATCATCCCGGACTGATCAGTTCGCAGCCTTATTCGACAGGGAACCTCTATCCGCCGTACCAACGAGACCGACATGAACGCCCAATCTTCCCGTTCACATGCCATATTTTCCCTGACGCTCATGCAGAAGAAGTATACAGGCTCTGGACCTCCCCCTAGGTCGTCGTCCCCCTTACCCCCTAATGGTCGTTCACCTTCACGACTTGCCCGTCCTGGATCTCTCTATACCAGTTCGCCCACCTCTGGAAGAATGTCTTCTCCTACCATGGGTCGGCCGGCTACCCCTAGTTTTCATGCCGCGATGGGAAGGGGAAGTGGTTTGCGACCAGCCAGTGCGCTTGGTTTGCGGCCCCCGGATGGTCGAACTGCTGATAATGATGACGATAGCAGCGACTGGACGACTATCGTGTCCAAGTTCCACTTTGTCGACTTGGCTGGTTCGGAACGGGTAATCAATTTCTCTTTCTGATTTCTTTTTCCGGCTAACTTGAGGCCCAGCTCAAGCGCACCGCCGCCGCCGGCGAACGTATCAAAGAGGGCATTTCCATTAATAGTGGTCTTTTGGCTCTGGGCAATGTCATTTCAGCACTCGGTGATCCTGCTCGGGCAAAGTCTCACACCAACTCACACATACCGTACCGTGACTCTAAACTTACTCGTCTTCTCCAAGACTCGCTCGGAGGCAACTCGCATACTCTCATGATCGCCTGTGTCAGTCCAACCGAGTGGAATGTCGGCGAGACGGTCAACACCCTCAAGTACGCGAATCGTGCTAGGAACATCAAAAATCGAGCCGTTGTTAACGAGAGGGAGGACGGCTGGGATGACATGGAATGGTTGCAAGGCACTGTCACTCGCTTGCGCAAAGAGCTCAAGCAGCTCAAGGAAGGTGGTGGGGTCACGTCCGTGTTCGGCGAGTCGGCACCTGAACCGGCTGAAGGCTCCAACAAGAAGCTCCTTGCTCAGATGACCGAGTTGCAGAACAACTACGAGGATTTGAGGGAGAAGTATGTTGACCGCACGGAAGAGCTCGCAAGGCTCCGTCGTGAGCTTGGTGAACGTCATCGGTCGTCCACAGGCGGAAATGTAGGCGGAACCGGAAAGTATGAAGAGATTGTGGGGCCTGTCATCGAGGAGTACGAGAAGACCATCAGTGCCATGGAAGCTGAGTTGGGTTTGAACCGGGCAGCTTTGCGCTTGACGAACGAGCTGGTGGAGGAAAAGGAAGAGGAACTGGGGCAGATTACGGAGAGGCATACTGCCACGGAGCTCTATGTCGAGGAGCTCCGCTCCCGGCTGGCGAAGCTGACGGAACGAGAAGCCTCTACCGAAGTGCGTTGATGTTCGACGTTATTTTTGCATGCTCATGGTATGCACCATAGGCTTATGTTCGTGACCTCGAGGAGAAGGTCAAGTCGTATGACGAGACCTCACTATCCTCTAGCGAGTCCCTGACCGATCTCAAACGGGAGCTCGCTCGCTACAAGGATGCCGAATCCCATTCCACCTCGTACATTTCTGAACTCGAAGCTCGCCTCTCCAAATCCGACGAATCTGTCCTTTCACTGCAGCAGACGATTTCGCGGCTTGAAAATGAGAGCGAGCGACGATCCCAAGAAGTGGATGCGCTTCAGTCGCGGTTAGAAAGCCTGGAGCAAGACGGTGAAAGCTGGCGCACAGACCTCGAAGAGCGAGAAAGAAAGGTAAAAGTTCTTGAACTCAAAATGGAGGAATGGGAGCGGAAGAGGCGAGAAGCTGACGAAGATCGCGCGCGACTAAATGGTATGGTTGGCGAAGTGGAGCAAGCGAAACGAAATCTTCAGGACCCGAATAAGGCTGATGGGTCTTCATCTTCTGGTTTCAACACGCCAGATGCCGTGGACCTCTCCGTAGAGAATCAGTTGATGGCGCTGCAACAAACACATGCAGCAACGCTCACCGATCTCTCCACTGTCACCGAGAAATACCGCAATGCGCTGCAGGAGATAGCCGACCTTGCCGCCCAGATTCAAGAGGCGAAACTTGCCAACCCTACCATTCCAGAGTTTTCCGCCCTTGAAAGCGTGGAGACGACCCCCATCCGACGGAAGAAGATAAGTTTGAGGAACAAGGAAGCAGTAGTGGAGACACAACCCGACCCATCCTCACGAATGTCTTTTTTCGGGAAAGCGGTTTCTCTGGACTCACTCCATGGAAGGTACTGTCACGCATTGTATTGTTTGAGCCGAGTTTACTCCTGATTAGGTCGGCCTCTCACTCGCTATCGCCGTCGCTGTCGTTGTCGCAGGAGCTCTCATCGGCACGCTCCCGCAAAATGTCCAACTCAAGTCTCGGTACTTCTAGCTCGATTTCGCACTCTCCGAGTCCTCCCAACTTTGCTTTCGCCATCTCCAACCACAATGGCAATACCACTCCCACCGAACAGCGTTCTGTGTCCAGTATGGAAAAAGAGATAATGCGCTTACAGGAGGTCTTGAAGGAGCGGGAAGCAGAAATCAGCGCACTGGAAACTACCTTGAGAGAGAAGGAACTCGTAGACGCTGCCCCTCTGCCAATCGAAACGGCCAAGGGACCAGAAGACCAAAGCACACATCTATCTCTTATGACCATCGAAAAGTTCAACGCAGTCCGGAAGAGCATGAAACTCCACGGAGTGTCGTCTACCATCAGTGACTTGGATGCGGACGCAGACGTGGATGAATCGTTGGATCACCTCAATGAGCTCATGTTGTAAGGATCCAATTTTGATGTTTGGTGGAGATTATTCAGCGGGTTTCGTGCAGGTCTATGGCTCAGAAAGAGTCTCAACATAATGAGTTGGTCGATTCTTTGACCAAACAATTGGCCCAGGTTCGTCGCGCGCACGACGGACTCGTCACCCTTTCCAGGGATCAGGCATGTCCATTTCGTTGCAACAGTCTGTCCAAGTCTGACCTGCCGCATTTCCGTAGACGCTGAACATGTCAACAGAACTTGAGGGATTACGTCTTAAACATGATGATGCACTGTCCGAGTTGGAATCAATTCGTCAACGCGAGCAAGAGTTGATCGATACCATCAAGAAAGCGGAAGATGACCATGGTGTCACTGTTGATACCTTGCGTGTGGCGCACGAAGAGGCACTCAAAGTTAAAGGCGCTGAGGTCGACGAGCTTGTTGCACGTCTCAGAGGTGAACATGACGCTGAGGTTGGGAATCTCCAGAACCAGCTTTCCGAGGCGACCGCCGCGCTGGACCAGGCCCTCAAGGATCACGAGGAGGCGTTTGGGAAATTACAAGCGGCCCACGCAGAAGAGCTACAGCGTGCATCGCAAGAAGGCAAGGACGCTCTTGAGCGACTGGCCCAGGAGCATGCAAAGGCGCTTAGTAAGGTCATGTCCGAACATGCGGATGCGATGAAATCCAAGGAGGAAGATGCCGCAGCTGAGCTACATCGTACCGAAGAAGAGTATTACAACGGTTTGACGAAGCTTCGCTCCGATCATGCTGAGGCACTACGCAAGCAAACCGAGGATGCCGCTTCCATGCTCAATCGTCTTCGCGAGGACCACGCGAGCGAAATGCGGATGGCCGAGAAGGCCCGTGAATGCTCATTGTCCGAATCAGAATCTGCTCGCGACCAAGCTCTTCGTGAATTACAGGAGGAGCATGCCGCTGCGATCGCGAGAAGAGATGCCTCGTATGCAGAGGACATGGAGAAGCTCAAGAATGAGCATGCCCAGGTTGTTGCAAACAAGGAGGAAGACTACAGGACGAGGCGGGAGAACATGAAGCGGGAACACGCAACCGCACTCGCAGTCCTCAAGGAACAGTCAGAAGCGCAGATTGAGGGCCTCACAAAGGTAATCACCGGCCTGGAGCAGGAAGCTGCCGCTACCGCTGCAAAAACGCGTGAGGAGCACGAGTCGTCCATCCAGGCTCTTCTAGAACGACAGGCCGCTGTCCTGCAAGAGTTCACTCGTACGCACGAAAACGAGGTGGCTGAGCTCAGGAAAACGCATCAGGAGTCACTTCATACTTCCAACCAAGAGCATGAAGAAGAACGCACGAAAATCACGAGGACGCACGAGGACACTGTCAAAAAGCTTGAGATGGACCACGAAGCAACGCTCGCCTCCTTGACGTCTGCTCTCCGGAATGAGCAGAACCAGCGTGCCGCTAGCATTGGAGAGGCGCAAGCGGCATCTGAGAACGCACTTCTTAAGGAACGTAATCGATCTGCAGCGGCGCTGGCGGAAGTGGAGCAACGACACCTGGACGCACACGACCAACTCATGCAGGGCCATCAACGTCTCGAGAAAGAACTCGAGACTGTCCGCGTTGACTTCCAGATTTCCCAGGAGCAGCACTCGGGAGAATTGGAGAGGGAACGACAACGTTCTGCGTCGAGCCTAGCCGAGTTGGAAAAGATGCGTGCAAGCGAGCGGGAAGTGATGGTGAAGGAGTTGGACGAGCTGAAGGAGGAGGTCGACTCGCAGCGTGTCGCACTCGACGAGTTTACCACAGCACAAGCTGCTCAAAGCCAAACCATCAGGAAAAAGGCGCAAGCCATTGCGACGATGGAAGAGGCGCTCGCGGGCGCTCAATCAGACAATGAGGGGCTTCGCGGCGAATTGGAACAAGTCAAGGCCGCGCTGGAGAAGGCGGTCTCGGAGCAAACGAAACTTAACGAAGTCGTATCCGATCGGGAATCCCTTGTCGACGAACTGCGGCGACATCGTTCTCTACTTGCCGAGATGCAGGATAACTTTCAGCGTGTCAAGGACGAGAAGGATAGTCTGCAGGCGGAGAAAAACAGACAGGAGGGCGCGGTGCGCGATTTGCAAGCTCAGTTGACTCGGAACCCCAGCATTCAGGATACTCCACACCGCGTCCCATCGGATCGTAATCTCACTTTCTCCAGAGTGAACGGCTTGAACGGCAAACTTCCACCACCAACTCCACCTCCGTCGATTCCACCGCCACCTGCGCCAAAGACGCAAGAATCGCATTCAAGCGTGTCGACGCAGTCGTCAGCCATGTCTCCCTCAACGTCCAAGGATTCACAAATGGATTCGCCTGCGACGTCAGTCGCTTCGATCAGTCTCGCTGGCGGATCACCTCTCGAAGCCAAGGCTGCAACATCCAAGATCGAAGAGCAAGCAAAGCAGATTGGCGAACAGGAGGTGATGATCAAAACTCTCAACAAGCAGTTGTCTCACTGTGAGAGCGATTTGGCCACTCACATGGATCTTGTGAGCACGCTGGAGACGTCTCTGAGCGACTCTGAAAAGAACCGTACGTGTTCATTCCCCGTCCGTTGATGCGGCGTACTGACACGGAGCAGTGCGCAAAGCCCGGATGCAGGCAACAGAAATTGCAAGAGAGCGAGATACCCTCAGTGCACAGATGGAGACGCTTCGCAACGAGCTTCAAGAAGCCCGCCGGGAGGTTGCCAGTGTTCGGAGGTCGGTTGTAGAAGAAAAACAGTCATTGGAGTCTCGGTTGGACGAAGAGCGGCGAGCCAAGGAGCGTGTACGTGCGCAACTTGATTCCCGGGTGGAGGAGCTGCAGAGACGCAAATCCAAGTTTGCATGCATTTGATTCGATTGGAATGACATTTTCTCGTTATGGTTCAGCATTTCCACCCATGTCTTGCCCGTTCATTGCTTGTGCTACTGTACGTTGACTTTTAGAGCTAATGAGCTCGGTCTCTTGTTTTGTATATACCCTTCCAGTCCACCTACGTTCTTTCTTTTTTTTTTCTTCCCGCTAGCTTATATGGTCTACTATGGGTAGTTATGTTCGAACACGCTGCAAGATGATGTTCTAATACGAAGCATTAGCGGAAATGCTGCGGATTCGTCGGCAAATATCTGGGCGGGCCGAAACTTTATAACATAACGACTTGAATCGGAGAGTTTAAATTATTTCTCCCTTACTATTTCCTCCACATTGCACTGACACCTCCTCACCATGAGTTTCGCAGCTCTCGCCCGTTTCACCACTCAAAGGTCACATTCATTGGTCGCGAGCCGTGCTGTGGTATCACAAACCAGGTTGCAGAGCACCGCTGTCCCACGCAGAACGCCTCGCGTGCTACCTTCCTTTTCTCTTGAGAACAAGGCAAGCCAGTTCCGTCCTGACGTATTGTAGAGAGAACGCTGAGCGTTTACAGGTGTGTGTAGTCACTGGGGCAGCTCGAGGATTAGGAAACGAATTCTGCAACGCGTTTATGAAATCGTATGTGTGCAAACGTGGAGTGGGAACGGACGCTGAAAGCGAGCGGCAGAGGATGCACACAGCTAGCGATCATCGATTTAAAGGAGAACGAGGCAAGGGCAGCTGCCGAAGAGCTCGTTCAAAACGCATGCGGTCAGTAGGACGCCGGGGGTGTGCAGGAACGGCTACTGAAGACAATCCCAAGTTAACAGCGACTTGCGGCGAGAAGACTTTCAAGTGATCGGCGTGGGATGCGACGTCTCTTCCGAACTGTCGGTGCAGAAGGCGTTCGAGACGGTGATGGACACGTTCGGCCGAGTGGACTCTGTCGTCGCGTCTGCCGGTAAGCTCGTGATGATCCGAACGCTCCCCGTGTGATGCCGTAATTTTTATTAGGAATCGTGGAGAACTACTCCGCGTTCGAGTAAGTGTGGCTTGCGCCGTGTGGCATTGCGGGGTACTGAAGGACGCCGAATTGCAGTTACCCCTTCGACCGGATCAAGCGGTTGTATGATATCAATGTCCACGGCGCGTTCTTCACGGCACGTGAGGCGGCTCGGAACATGATACCCCAAGGAGGAGGGTCGATCGTGTTGGTAGCCAGCATGAGTGCATCGGTGCGACGTCGCGGTCAATTCGGGGTGTGCGGGCGCTAACACGGAGGACCAGATCATTAATATTCCTCAGGTGTGTGGTGCTCAAATCATGAGCTGTCCGGACCGGGCTAGACAACAGCACAGCCACAAACGCCATACAACGCGTCCAAAGCAGGCAAGTGGCATTCGCTTGTGCGGAAATGAACGGGAATGACGTTTAGGGCGGCGCTGTAGCGGTGAGACACATGGCATCGAGTTTAGCGGTGGAGTGGGCAAAAAAAGGAGTGCGGGTGAACACGTTGAGGTAAAACGAGGTGTGGATTGCCTCCGAACGCTGACAAACTTGTTGAATAGCCCTGGATACATGTTGACCAAGTTGACAAAGACGATCTTGGCCCACGACAATGAACTCAAGGTGGGTAGGTAGCTCGCCGTCTGACCTTCATTTAATTTTATTGTACAGAAAACGTGGGAGAGCCTGACACCGATGGGCAAGGTAAGGCATCGAATTGCGTGCGCGAGAAGACAGCTAACGTGATGGGAACAAGATGGGCGAACCGGAAGATCTGGCTGTGAGTGATATCCCTGGGATTGAATGGAGCTGTCGTGTTGACGCGTTGATACTTAGGGTGCGATCGTGTTCCTTGCAAGCGACGCATCGCGATTCATGACCGGGGCCGAGCTTCGGGTGGATGGGGGGTACTGCGTTATTTGAAGGGTCGGGGTTGCTCTTATCTTATATACATACATTTTGGTGTAGCTCCAACTCGTTTCCCATGTCTTCTTCCAAGTTGCCCTCGTCCCCAACGACGTTCGAGTTTACGAAGAGGAAGCGGTGGGCAGACCTGCTCGTACACGAACTCTCGGAGGCCATCATCTTTGTGCTCTCTGCGGACGCCAAAATCTGGTTTTGCGGTCGCGCGGTCGCTGAGATCCTCGGCTGGTCGGATGCAGAGCTCATCGATCGCCCTTTTGTCGACCTCGTCAACCGTAAGCCCTTTCTGCGCCTCATATCAAAACCCCCGTCTCCACGTTCAGTTCCCCACCCTGCAGCAGAGGACCAGCGCGCCTTTTATGTCGCCTTTGACGAGTCTCTCCGCACGCGCAGAGAGATGAACTCGTATGTGCGCCTCAAAGCGAGAACACCCGTCACCGCACAGAATATCCCCCAGTCTGAGGTCCTCTTCGAGGTCAAGGGAAACCCGTGCTTTGTCGACAACGAGCTGGTCGCCCGATGTCTTTTCGCAGTCGCAAAGCCCTATCCGAGCCGGAACGTCACGATGTAAGACATTCCCATCGTCTGCTTGCCACGACTGACTTTTTTCACCGAGGCTCAATACCTATCTGGAACTCAAGGTCGAGAACGAACGTCTACAGAAACGGCTCGCCGAGCTGCGCGTGCGTGCACCCTCGCCGTCTTCCCCGACAGCAGCTCCCGCACCATCGGCCGCCCCGGTCTATTCCTTCCGGACGTCTCCCGTGCCCCGATCGTCTGTCCCATCCATCCCGGTTCGCGCTGCTGAGCCACCTCAGCACCTAGCGCGGATTCTGTACGACGGTTTTGGTGCGCCAGCAACGCAGGAGGCTGCGTTCGAGCCCATCGGCCTGCACACCTTCGGTGGGCAGTACGCCTCGAACGCACAAGCTACGGACGATGATTTCGGAGACGACACCTCGAGGCGGAAAAAGGTTCTGTGACGTGACGTTCTAGGCCCGACGTGCGCTGCGCGACTGACACGAATTCGCCAGATGCGCAAGGTGCACAACGCGGAGCAGTACGTGTGCGTGACGTGCGGGAGGACGGACTCGCCGGAATGGCGCAAGGTAAGCTTTGGGAGCATGCATCCGTTCTCGGTTGACGAACGGGCGCAACCTCGTGCGACGACTTTGTCAAGGGACCGCAAGGACCAAAGACGTTGTGCAACGCGTGTGGCTTGCGTTGGGCCAAGGAAGTGCGCAGCAAGGGCGACGAGAACGGTGCGGCAGGAACGAGTAGCAACGTCGCCTAGGCTAGGCCTCGTTTTTTGGAGGTGTATTCTTGGATGATCCGCTCGGACGGGCCAGGAGAGCTGTGAATTAGGACAGACGACTGCCTAGTATGGACTTTCTAGAACACGAGCATCCCTCATGCCGTGGCACTGCGATAAGGCTACAGATCGGGGTCGAGAAAAGCGACTGGGTGAGCAAAAAATAGCACCGTGTTTTTACCACATCGTTCGCTCAATTAGCTTTTGCAGCAGGTGATCCGGGTAGGAAAACGTAATGACAATGTAGATTGTATTTGGCCCGATTTGTCAAACACGATTTTTCTTTACAACGTCCATCATCATGTCTGCGCCAGAGGTGTATTCGATCGCCCAGACACCCATCACATGCCACGCATTCAATGCAGATCGCAGCCGTACGCACCTTTTGGGTCACGCACCGGCGAGCACGCGAGTGACGATGTGGCTTTGCAGAGGTGGCGCTGAGCCTGAAGGATAACAAATCGCAGATATACGTCAAGGAGGGCAAGGAGTGGGTAGCTACGGAGACGCTCGCAGAGGTGCGTGTGGCCGTCCGTGTGCAGCAGCGTCGGGAACGCTGAGGGGCGGTGGGAAAAAAAAAAAGCACGACAAGGTGATCACGTCGATCGACTGGGCGCCGAACTCGAACCGGATCGTGACCGCATCGCAGGATCGCAACGCGTACGTGTGGACGCAGACGGCGGACGCGGCGACGGGGGGGACGGTGTGGAAGCCGACGCTGGTGCTGCTGCGGATCAACAGGGCGGCGACGTTCGTCCGATGGAGCCCCAACGAGGACAAGTTTGCGGTGGCGAGCGGGGCGAGGTTTGGCGTGACCCGCGGCGGTGAGCGGATAGAGTGCTGACGTATGAACGAACAGGGCGATCGCGGTGTGCTCGTTCGACCCTGAAAACAACTGGTGGGTGGCGAGGCAGCTGAAGAAGCCGATACGGTCGACGGTGCTGTGCGTGGACTGGCACCCAAACAATGTGTTGCTCGCGGCCGGAAGCGCGGACATGAAGGCGCGGGTTCTGTCTGCTTACATCAAGGACGTGGACAAGAGGCTAGTGGTATATTGGGTGATACGGACGAGTGACTAAATGCAAGACTACTAGGCCGGCGGGGACGATCTGGGGCGAGAAGCTACCGTTCAACACGGTGTGCGGCGAATATACAAGCCCGGCGGGCGGATGGGTGCACGCGGTGGGATTTTCGCCGAGTGGAGACGTGTTGGCGTTTGCAAGTGAGTGGGTTTGGAGGAAGATAGAAAGGGTACTGAAGGAGGTTGTACAGGCCACGACAGTTCGATCAGTATCGTGTACCCGGGAGGACCGACCGTGCAGCGGATCCGGATCAGCAGTCTGCCGTATGTCACGCTCACGTGGACGAGCGAAGAGAGCATCGTGGCCGCCGGGCACGACTGCCAGCCGGTGGTATTCTCAGGGAGCGAGTCGGAGTGGGCGCTGGTGGGCTCGCTGGACGACGCGACGAGTGGCGGGGAGCGTACGAGCGGGAGAGGGGGCGTCGGACGGCTGAACAGCAGTGCGTTCGCGACGTTCCGAAACGCGGATACGCGTGGGCACGCGGGGGGCGAGTCGGGTGGGGACAGCGAACTTGTGACGGTCCACCAGAACACGATCACGAGCGTGCGTGCGTTCGAGGGGGGACCTAGCGGGGTGAGCAGGGTGAGCACGAGCGGGGCGGACGGCAAGCTGGTGATCTGGAGCACTGCGGCGGTGGGGATCAGCGGGCGACTGGCGGGGCTGAGAGTGTAAAAGGACGTGATATTGCAAGCGGTAACTAGGCAGTAGCTGTTGTTGTATTAGCCTGCTCATTAATGACACCCCAAACGGAGGCCTTGAACTAGGACGGGGGGTGAGGGCGGTGTGCAGGAGAGCGCGAGGGAAGGGACCGACGAGAGTGAGGACGAGGGACATCTTGCGCTCGAGGACGCGGAGACGGTCGAGGATGTCGTCGTCGGTGAGCTGTGTGGCGACGGCAGACAACTTTTACTGAATGAGCCACACTTGTGCTCGAATGTGTGGATCGATGTGGACGATACGCGCCTTTTTGACGTGCTGGGCGAGCTTGGCGTACTCCCAGAGCACTTCGGACTCGACGGCGGACAGGGCTGGGTGAGATTCGTATGGATTGATGTCCATCGTGTGGTATAGTGAAGCGTAGTGTAAAGTGTAGTGAAGTGTAGCGTAAAGTGTAGTGTACTAGTCTAATGCTTGTCATGTCTTTCCTCGTCGTCGATCATGCCTCACACACTCGGCCGGCCTCATCACCGCTACTGCAGGCAGCCTGGCCTGCGACGGAAGGCTCTGCTCGTGCCACATCCGACCCGCGTTCACCTCTCCTGGTATCCACGGCGCCTGCATCGCACGTCGTCAGCCCAGCAGCCAGCAGATCTCGTGCACACCGGCACTCACAAGGTATCGCTGTCCGCTCATCTTCTTCCAGTCAATCCCCGCCAGCCATTCGTGCGTCCGCACCGGCTTCACGACTCCCAGACGCTCCACCGTTTCGTGCCTCAGCAGTCCTCGTACCAGCGACTTGAGTGACTTTCCGACCCGCATCTCCCTCGGCCATCGGTACTCTTTGTTCGCCGTCCGCAGGTAGATCTCTTCTTCCTCCCGCCCGTAGAACGGCTATTTGCAATGGCATTAGCTCAACGTCATCGTCCAACGCGCGCTTTCTACTTGCCACTCGTTTCGTAACCATCTCATACAATATCACCCCGCTTGAGAACCAGTCCACCCCGCACCCGATCCCTGCCTGTATCATAAACAGCTCCGGTGCCATGTAGATCGGCGTTCCCACCATCGTCCATCTTGCCGCCGTCGCTTCAGCCTTTGCCAGCCCAAAATCGACCAGTGAAATGTATCCGTCCGCCTTGATCAGGATGTTCGCTGGCTTCAGGTCCCGATGCACGATTCCGTGCGCATGCAAAAACTCCAACGCACACACCATATTCGCATAATAAAAGCGTGCCATCCTCGCCTCCAGCGGCCCACGCTCGTAGATCATATCGTGCAACACCCCCGCAGGGACATACTCCAGCGCAAGGTACAGGTTCAGGCTGTCGTGGAACACGCCCACAACACCGTTCACCCAGGGGCTCCATCCCAGTTTGTACAAGCTCTCTCTCTCCGCGTCCGTGTCATCCCCGTAGTGCTGCCAATCGTGGTTTCAGTCTCGCCCACCTCTCCCTCTCCGATCGATCGCACCCACCTTGTCAAAGTTTTGTATGTCGGTCTTTCGCAATACCTTGAGCGCAAACAAGGTTCCCGTCTGATCTTTTTCATGCTCTTCCCGTCTAGATCGCACTTGCACAAGCAGCACACTGCCATATGCGCCAGTCCCTTGTCGGAGTGATCCGGTCAGCGCATATGTATAAATCCACCTTTCCTTTGGCTCACCTAGCTTCCGAACACACTCGAGGTCCTTTAGCACCAGCGGTCGAGGGCGCACTGCCCGGGGTTCTTGTACCTTTTCGATCCGTGCCTAGCATTCCTCCCAATCATCGACACCCTGCATACCATAAGTGAACACACCTTCAACTTATCTCTCTTTAAACCGGACGCGTTTGTGACCTTGCGAGTGGTCGGACTCGTTTGTTTCGGAGAATGTCTGGTGACCAAGGCACTCCGTTGGCGCATGCTGGTCGTGGTGGATGGCTAGTACGCATTCGGGCTAATATACTGCGAGCACCCATTGTTGCACGCTTTCGTGTGGTCAAAGCGACGCCTGTTGTACGGCTTTAGCCGAGGTTGCTTTGCGCTTCATCCCGTCGTCGTGATGCCTCCCGCCAACGTCGTCCAAACTCGCCCACAGGACTGGGTGTACCTCTCCGAGGGCGGCTCGACCATCGTCTTTTCTTACGCGGGCCCCTTCCACCCCGCTTTTACTGGTAAAATACTTCGCTTACGAAAAATCGCCCTCAAGGAGCCGTATCGCGATGCGATCGTCGAGGAAGAGGCTGATCTGAGCATCGCATTTCAGAAAACGGTTATTGCGGCGCTCGTACCCTCTGAATTTCTCCCCGACCTACACGTCACTCTCGTAGACCCTGCGTGGCTATCAGCACTCGAGGCGCTGCGTGAGCATGACCGTCCCGCCGATCGACGCGCGACAGACCAGATAGACAAGACACGGCAAAAGGCCATCCTCGCCACGGATCTCATCGGAGGCGTGGACGTGCTGGCGATCGAAATAAAGGTTCAGCCGACATTCTCCATATACACATTGTTGTGACCGGTCCTAGCCCAAGTGGGGCTTCATGCCCAATCCCACCCACTTGTCTCAAGAGACTGCGGAGATCAAGACGTTCACGTGCAGGTTCTGCATGCACGCCCGTTTCAAATCCAAGGATGGTCCACACACCCAGTATTGCCCTTTGGATCTGTACTCGACCGACGAGGCACGCGTGAAAAAGGCGATCCGTGATCTCTGGGACGGCTGGGTGCGGAGCGATGGTAGCTTGAACAACATGAAGGTGTTTGTCTCTGGAAGAATGATACGACCTTCCGAGGTGTGGCTTCTCGCCTATCGCATCCCTGTTCGGCTCACCTTGGTACACTGTAGTCGCTCTCTGCCGTTGCAGAATTTCTGTCGGCTACGATAGATGTACACGAAGCACTCGCAGCCGCCTTGCTCCCGTCTCTCCGGACACCTGTTCTGAGGACGCTTTCGAACCTGCAACGGTCGCTCGACGCGCTGGATATTGAAGGCATCGTCAAACTACACGCCATGACACACTCGGGATCCACTTGGGAAAACCCCACTCTCAAAGAGTTGCAAGATTTCGTCGCGTCCTACCACACCGCGTATCGTGCACTGGATCGTTCCCAGCTCTGTCCTGAACACGCCGATACATATCTGATCGCATATCTACTTTCTGCAACGTTCAAAGACTGCTCCCTGATATTTAGGATACGCAAGACCACTCCCGGCGAGATTTTCATGATTGATTTAGACTACAAAGGAGCAGAGCGGCTTGAAAAATGGGCAGAGCTCGATAGGCGAATTGTTGAACACTATAGACAGATGATACATCGCAAGCGTTGCGTCGAATAGAGGATTATTTTTAGTTTCTCACCGGCTATGGTCCGCCATACACCTACTTTCGATCGAGTCTTCGTGCGGACATATTATGTCTTTTGTGTCGTCCATCATTCGTCCTGCGCGCCTCGCACGCTTCCACCGTGCCCGGAGGCATGCATCTACGTACAATGCCCAAGTGGCGGGGCTGACCGAGGAACAGACCGAGGTGCGCTGTCTCCAAGTCCTCGCACACAATCTCATCGAGCGCTACGGTCCTCTAGTTCAAGAACGCCATCTCCGAGTTCGCACAGCGAGAAATCGCCCCAAGGGCGGCAGACATCGACAAAACCAACACCTTTCCGGTGGTCAGTGTTGCATGCCTGCCTCCGGACACGTCCTCTCAGATCGCTTGCAGGACGTCTGGGAGAAGCTGGGCGACATGGGCCTGCTCGGCGTGACGGTCTCCCCCACGTACGGCGGGTTGGGCCTGGGCTACTTTCACCACACGTTGGCGATGGAAACGCTGTCGTGCGCGTCCGGCTCGGTCGCGCTGTCCTACGGCGCACACTCGAACCTCTGCGTGAACCAGATCCACCGGCACGGCACGGAGGCACAGAAAGCGAGGTACCTCCCCGACCTCGTGTCCGGCAAGAAGGTCGGCAGTCTGGCGATGAGCGAACCGGGCAGCGGGTAGTTGTATATCGCTCGTGGCTCGCCCAGAACGACGCGCTCACATACACACACCTCTCTTTATTGTTGGCAGGAGCGACGTGGTGAGCATGACGCTGCGCGCGGACAAGATCGACGGCGGGTGGCGGTTGAACGGGAACAAGTTCTGGTGCGTCTCGTGGAGCTTCCCCGTGCGCGTGCGTCGCCTTGACGTTTGTTCCGTTTGCTCTCTCTCTCTCTCTCTCTTAGGATCACCAACGGGCCGTCGGCGTCGACCCTCGTCGTGTATGCCAAAACTGCGCCGGAACTGGGGCCCAAGGGCATCACCGCGTTCATCGTCGAGAAAGGGTTCAAGGGCTTCTCGACGCATCAGAAGCTGGACAAGTTCGGCATGCGCGGGAGCGACACCTGCGAGCTGGTCTTTGAGAATTGCGAGGTGCCCGCGGACAACGTCCTCGGCCAGGTCAACAAGGGCGTCGGCGTGCTCATGTCGGGGCTGGATCTCGAACGTCTCGTGTTGAGCGGAGGCCCACTCGGGTGAGTCCTGTCTGCGGATCCGCCGTCCACGCCACGTCAACGGTTGCAGATTGATGCAAGCCTCGTTTGATTACGCGGTCGAGTATGTCCACCAGCGTCAGCAGTTCGGCCGACCGGTCGGCACCTTCCAATTGATGCAGGGTAAGCCCGCTAGCTGTGCATTGTTGGCAGCAGCATGATCTCAAGCGACTGTAAAGGCAAGATTGCCGACATGTACACCAAGATCAACGCGAGCAGGTCGTACGTGTACGCGGTTGCGAGGGCGTGCGATCAAGGCCATGTCAGTCGTCGGGTGCGTTACATGCTTCCGTGGTCTTTCGATGGTGTCTTATGTCCGTCACAAGGACTGCGCCGGGGCAATACTGTACAGCACCGACAGAGCCATCGAAGTGGCGATGGAAGGCATGCAATGCCTAGGCGGCAACGGATACATCAATGGTTCGTACGATTGTGTCGTCACAATGCATTGCTGACAAATCCCTCAGAGTACCCGATGGGTCGGATACTGCGAGACGCGAGGCTTTACGCCGTTGGTGCGGGCACGCAAGAAATTAGGCGGATGCTGATCGGAAGGGAATTCAATGAAGAATTTAAAGCATAGCCATAGCGTCATTGATTTTCCTGCTCGTCATTACATCTGATAGGGTAATTTGGAGTAGTAAAATCTCAAAGAAGGGTTTCGCCTGCGGAACGTATGTGAGACAAGGGGCGATGGGGGCGAGCTGCCGGCTCACCCAGTGCCGCTCGGACGAGAGAACAGCCGACGGCCACGGTTTGCCGAACGCTCTCCGGGTCTGCCAGAGACGGGTTGACTTCCTGTAAAAAGATGAGCTCGGTAGGTATAATGAGCGAGAGAAAGAGAACCATGAGATCCAGGGCCACGAGAAGACCGGTTTCATGAATGGCCTCGCAGATATAATGGCCTTCCCGGAAGGTCAAGCCGCCACGGACCTAGGAAATAGAGGATAAGCGGACGGAATGGACAGGGAACGAGATTGCCACCGGTGTTCCAGTCGATGGTGCGACGGAAGGATCGAGCGCGTCAACGTCAAAGCTGAGATGGATGGGTAGGTCTCGATTTGGGTTTACATGATCGAGTGCCATCTGTACCACTTTGCCGATGCCATGTTTATCTACGTCGTGCATGCTGAACGCCTTGATCTTGTTCTGCTTGAGGAGGCGCTTTTCCCCAGCGTCGACGTCACGCAGGCCGATGTAGACGATTCGCTCCGGCTTCAGGGCGGGGCGGACCCACGAAAACTCGGAAAACTGTTGTCCGATCCCGAGGAGGAACGAAACGGGCATGCCGTGGATGTTTCCTGTGGACGTCAATCCGGTGGACGAAGGAACAACATGGCGGCATACCGCTTTCGGTCGTTTCAGCGGTATTGATGTCGGCATGGGCGTCAACCCAAATGACACACGCGTCGGGGTACGACCTGGAACGATCACGTCAGCGGAATGCGGTGCAGTGCGGTGCGAGAGAAGACGGACTCGAGGGTGCCGGATATGGTGCCCATCGCCTGGCAGAGGCGGATGAACGAGGCGCTGCGAACAAAGCGGAACGGAAATACGAACGAGAGAGTGATCGCCACCGAGGGTGACGGGGAGCTGGCCGTTCTTGGCATGGTGACTGATGGCGGTCGCGACGGACTCGCAGACACGGGAAACGAGGCGTGGGTTCTTGAGGATGCCGATTGGAGGGTCGGAGGCGGTATGGATTTCTTCGAACTGATGATGGCCGTCGAAATTGACGGTCCAACCTAATTGTTGGAGCTGTTCGATAAGACCGGCTTCGACGAGATGGATCGGACCCTTATCGACGCCCAACTTGGGCTGTGATCGTTGAGCGATAAGAGGAGGTATTATGTGTATGTGACACGGACCTGCCCACCGCTTCAATGATGCGATGGATTTACGAGATGAGATGAAACGGCTCAGCCGAGACACTGGCAAGCTAGGCTCACCTGAAAGGGCAGCCTACGATCTACGGAGGGTAAACTATTAGCACGCCGTGGGTTTACTGGCAGAACCACCGACCGCGATCGTCTTTGGGTTAGGCAGAAACTTGTTGCTCATGTCGTCAAGTCGAGTATAGCTAGTTGATTTGGCAGTGCCAGCCGAGAAGTATAAATATGGCATATTAGCCACTGTGCTGTCGGCTTATTTCCCTCATCAGACCCCATCCAGGTTGCAACGGCAATGTCCGCACCTTCTAGCAGGCCCTCCAGCAGGTTTCCGTCCCGCAGCGGTACCCCCAGTATAAAAGAAATGGTGCGCTGTCCTCGCTGCCCTCCATCTTTCCTCCTCGTACATGCACCTTCACTTACCTCGCATATCCTCCTTTGCAAACCTTGCAAACCAGGTCCATGAAGTCATGAAACACTTTAGACACGAGAAGGAGTCGGAGGCTCACCAGGCATGCCCGCTGCCCCCCCACCTGAACCCTGTTCACGCTCACACACACACCCTGACAGATCTTCCGCCAGCGAGTCGGCCATCAGCCCAAGGGCGTCTTTCCGATGACCGTCAATCCGGTCGGTGGCTCACCCACATCATGTCGTCCATATCTCTGATCGTTCATTGCAGGACGAAGAGACCGTGCCCGGCATCGAGCACCCAGGTAGCACTGGCGTCATCTACTGCTCCGATCGCGCGATGGCCAACGGTTTCAGCTACGCCCAGTCCCATGAGTGGGCCAACCTCGGTCAGGGTGCCCCCGAGGTAGGGCCGATTCCCGATGCCCTCCCCCGTCCAGACTCTATATCCGTTCCTGTCGATTCGTTGGAATATGCCCCCACAACCGGCGTCAAAGGTCTGCGCCATTCCATCTCCACCGCGTGTTTCATCCCACCTCTGTCACAGCGCTTCGAGAAGCGGTCGCAAACTTGTACAACCACACGTACCGTCAGAACAAGGCCAGCCAGTACACGTACGAGAACGTCTGCATCGTCCCAGGCGGTCGTTCCGGACTCTCTCGTGTTGCTGCCGTCGTCAGCGATGTCTATTGTGTATGTTGGACCCCTTGCCTGCCCACGTTGTTGCTGATCTACCGTCCCCAGTCTTATCAAATCCCGGATTATACCGCTTACGATCAAGTCTTGAGCGCGTTCAAGCGCCTCGTTCCCGTGCCAACAGTGTGAGTACCGACGCGTTTCTCCGTGATCCGTATCTGATTCCCTCAAGTCTTGATCCAAAGGTCCCTTTCCATTACAAATAGCTCTGGTCATCAGTGCTAATTCCCAATTAGAACAAATACCGTCTCGATATCGATCAGACCAAGGTCTGGCTCATCCACGCTCACTTTGCCACTCCACTCAACGCGTTCCTTTGACAGAAAGATATCCGTACACAAGGTCTCGCTGTCATCATCGCCTCGAATCCGCGGAATCCGACAGGACAAGTTATTGCGTATGTCTCGCCGTGCCTTTGAGGCTGAATCTCATATCCCATCACTTCAGTGGTAAAGAGCTTAAGGAGCTCGTCTCTCTTAGCAAAGAGGGAACAACGCTCATCCTCGATGAGGTTCGTTTTGCGTCATTTGCCTGCATTGACACCATTCAACACGCGTCTTAGTTTTACTCCTGGTACATTTACCCCGAGCACGAGCGTGACTTTGGCAAATCTATCTCCTCGGCAGAGTACATCGATGACGTCAACACCGATTCGGTCGTAATTATTGATGGGCTTACTAAGGTCGAGGATGTGTATGCCTGATCGTAACTCGTGCTAAACGGAACCCCAGAACTGGCGTTTCCCCGGCTGGCGTGTGTGTTGGGTCATTGGACCAAAGAACTTGATCACCGCACTTTCTCAGTCAGGTCAGTCAGTCGCATCACGAACTTCTGCGCCCGCTGAAACGTGTTAGGTTCTTTCTTGGACGGTGGGGCGAATCATCCGTATGTTCATGCTTTCTGTACTTTTACCCGGCACTGACATCAACACAGCATGCAACTCGCCGCCATCCCCTTGTTAGATCCTAGCAATGTCGCAGTTGAAAAGGTAAATTTGTACTGCCAGCCGTGTTTCGTCAGGCTGACCGCATTCCCGTGACCTTTAATTAGCGTGCGCTGCAGAAACACTTCAAAGCAAAGCGTGACCACGTGCTCAAGCGGCTCCATGACATGCATCTCGACGTCGATATTCCACCTCAAGCAACCTTTTACATTTGGCTCAACTTGGAGAAACTTCCTCCGCCATTGAACAATGGCTTGGTGTGTGCATATGCCCCTGATTGGCGTGCTATATACGATGTCCCTTTAGACTTTCTTTGAAGAACTTCTCAAAGAGAAGACCATTGTGATCCCCGGAATCTTCTTCGACATCAACCCTTCTCACCGCAGGAACTTGTTCAATTCCCCTTGCCATCACTTTGTTCGCTTGTCTTTCGGACCTCCTCTGGAGGATCTCGACAAAGGTTCTGTGATTCACTATCGTGCTATGCCCGACTGACGTTGATTACTAGGCCTCGATGCTATTGAGAGGGTGGTCAAGTCTGCGAGGAGGGAAGGCACTAGGAAATTTGGCCATAGCTACAAGAAGAGCCTGGAACAGGAGCCGGAGCAGATCTAGACCGCGGCGCCCATGGAAGGGGAAGGCCCAAGACAGAGGTGATGTAGCAAATTCCAGAATTGATACTGTATACGTATAGATGATACTGTGACGTGAATCGCAAGCATTAATTATTGCAATGATGGATCATATGGTCCAAAGGCATTCCTAAACGACTCAACATCCGCCTTGTCTTCCTCCTCTGAAAGAATGCACGCCTTCCAATCAAGCCGATCAGTAATGTTCAAGAGAGAGACCAGTACTTGTCTGCGTGAATATCCTTGAGACCAACTGATCAACAATCTCGTCGAGTAGACGTACCTGCCAAATTGAACACTAAACGGAACATCGTCCTTCATCAAGTGGACCAATTTGCGTCCGTCTGGCAGATCGACGCGGAAGTAACTTCGTGTACCACCGGCACAGACTTGCAAAGCACCATCGGCATCAGACTCAAAGTCTATTCCCAGGGCACGACCCTCTTTGAGAAAAGCAGGCTCAATGTCGTTTTGCAACGAAGCAGGAACAGGGACAACTTGAATGTGTGCGTGCCCTCCCTTCGCGCTCAGCCGTGCAACCTCGTAGAATACGGGCACGGCGCCATGTTTGGCAAAAAGGTCGCGGAGAGCAGTTTTGTACCTGCAGGCAGACTTGGGTAAGAGCGACGGTTGTACGGCGGTCGAACGCTAACCTTTCCGTTTCGTCAAGGATGGGCGGTGACATGTTGGCGGGAATCGTGCTATACGTCGGTTGGTGACAGATCGGCACGATCAGGACGTGGCCGCCACCCGGAACGCGTGTCACATTACGCTCGCGGGCCGATTGCGTTGGAATAATCTGCCCTTTCGGGAGTGTCAAGTAGCATTCCGTACCGATTGAAACGATCAAGTGTTTCCTGCGGTGCATCAAAAAGAAGTAGCCCTGTTGTTGCGCGAGCACTTACGCCAAGCTCGGATTGGAGAGACAGAACCAGCACTCCTCCGCTGAATAAACACCGTGAATAGGGACACGACACTGATCAGGGCACAGGACATACGTCCAATCTCCTTCGGTGGCCTTCTTTTGCCACCCTGGGCATGCGAACCATGTTGATTTGCCACTGGGCAATCAGCTATATAATGCAGCTCACTTCCGCAGGCACGGCAAACGTATCCTTCACGTGGTTTGGGCCCGCCCGTGTCACCAACGGCATGCTTGGTTGGACAATCGCGAACGAGGTGTCCAGGGACGTTGCAGATCCTGCAAATGTAACCTTCGGGGGGTTTCGTTCGTTCAGGGCAGCTGTCAATAAAGTGCTAGACATTGGTCAAGTTAGCGCCTCCCCCAAACCAAGTCGCACTAACCTCGGTTGATTCACACCGCCTACACTTGTATCCGACGGGAGGTTGGCCGGTTTTCCCGGCAAACGTTTCTGTAAATAGTAATGGGAACGTAGGCCGCGCCACGAAGTGAATACAAACCTGGCCTAGGACGTTTTGTGGGATGATGGACATTTCCAAATATAAAGTTTTCACTTTCGGCGTTTTCATGCACTCGCTTGGGTAGACGGGAAGCCACGTCGACAAACGGATTTTTCGTCAGGTTGGTCGGTAATTGTGTCGTAGCTGCTGATGGGACGATGGAAAACGCGTAAAACCACTGGGGAGACATGAATGAGTAGGAACACCTTTACGTGGTATCGACGAACCCTTTGCTTCCGTTTACTGTGATCTTCTCCACCGAACGCACCGAGACTTATGAAACGCGACGCTCTCCCATGTTCGTCATCCCATCCAAAGGGTTCACGTTCCCAAAATTTCGGGGAGGGCACTGCATGAGCAGCGAAATGGTACCGTGGTTTTGTTTTTCGAATAATTTCATCAAGAGGCGGAGAACCGGATTGTTCCTGCTCCGGAAGAGGGAGAGGCACGGAACTATGCGAGGTGATGGAGGCAGGCCAATCATTTGTGATAAGGATATCGACAAGTTGAGAGGTGGACGCAACATCACGGATCGCAGCGAGAGAGGCATAGTTGTATCCTGCTCCCGTGTTCAGTGACTTGTTCATCGTATTCGAGAGGAGCCGTTCTACCGTATGTGTCGTGTAGAACGGCGAAGCAAACCCCTAGGTCATACGTGAGTACACTAGACCGCGCCGAGTGCTGGGTACACACAGGAGGGCCCTCGGAGGAATCATAAATTCCAGGGTTGTATATGCCACCCAGACAAGCGACCCTCAAACCGTGAGCTGTTGACACGACACCGGACTTGTCTAACCGGGATTAGGACTCGGTAGGGTATCTGGTTGCATGTGACACAACGTACTTAGAAGAAAGACATCTTTACACAACTGTCCGCCGGTTCGAGCGTATTGTTCTATTACAGATTCTGGGAGCGGGTTCGGTCCTTGCATGATATAGCAACTCAGGGGGGCTGCGCTACAAAATTAGCTGGCGCGTATTCAAGCGCACATAAAACGTACCTTCGATGGTCCCGTTCAATAACTCTGCGATCTCATTCTCACTCCCGGAGTCAAGTGGACCGAAAAAGTCGCCCAAGCAAAGGACACAGTGAAATTTGCCATGTTTTTCGTCGATGGTTCGAATTTTGGAGAAGAGGTTGCGTATTGAACCAAAGGCAGAACCGACGGTGAGTCTAGATAGCAACCTTCGCTGTCACTTCTCCATACACGCGCGATGAAGGCGGGCGTACATTTTCACAGGATTTGTGGAGGTGGAAGATGTCATTTTCAAGACGCAGTGCTGACATAAACCACATCTTCTCCCTCCTTGAAACACGTACGTATGGATCTTTCGGAGGACGAGATAACGTCCATCTTGTACATTGCGCGAGAAATTTCAGGTCACTAAGACTCCGATATGTGGCTGGAACGTGCTCAAGTACACATTTTTAGTGTATAAAATCCCGCCGCTGAAGGCAAACGAAGGCCACCGGGCCAATGATTGGGGAGATCTCGCAAACCCACTGTGGAAGGGCAGGTTACGAATCGTCGAGAAGACTGGCAATGCTGCTTTACTCTTCGAGGATTCACAGACCGGTAAGTCGGTCGTTGCACAAAACGAACAATTTATGCACAATTATGGCCACAGGCGAGCGTGAGTGCACACGTCCCAGAAAGCACATAGCTTCATCGTCCTGCAGTGTTTGCCCGCGCTAATTACGATCCGATGAAGCCATCCGTCGACGCCGTGCTGGATTCATCACGCTATTTCGTCGTGAGGGTAGAGGAAGCTGGTAGGAAGGCATACATTGGCATGGGATTCGCCGAACGCGCAGATAGCTTTGATTTCAGTAAGTAGCCGCACGCTCACTCGATCATGACTGAGAATGCTGGATCAGACGTTGCTTTGCAAGACTTTACCAAGTAAGAAACACATTGGTCACAGTGCAGGTTAACCGATGGGACGTTTGAAGGCGCGCTAAGGCAGCGCTAAATCCACCCAGTCCCACAACCGAGGCATCGTCTCCACACCTGCCCCCAGGTCCAAAAAAGGATTATTCCTTAAAGGAAGGTCAGACATTCACGATCTCAATTCCTGGTAGGGGTAGTGGGTTAGGGGGCGCGTCACTCCTGGCGTCCTCTAGAAACGGTATTGAAGCTGGTAGTGGTATTCCCCTCTTGCCTCCTCCCCCTGGCAGAAGGTAGTAACGCAGACTCATGTCTATGTAATCAATATTACGTAAGCCACATGTATTCCCCCCGAATTCGGAACTGTGTTTGGTCATCCGGTTGTCTCCTCCTTGTCGACCACCACCAGGAAGTCGGGATAACTCTTATCCCATCAAGATGCTGTCGAGAGTACCCTCATGCACGGCCGCAAACTTGGCCAGGCGTTCCGTCAGATTGGCCACCGTTGGTGCACAAAGAGGGCTCGTTCAGCCTTCGAGTGCAGACAGAGCTAGGATTGTCGATGTTCCTCCTTCTTACAAGGATGGTCACCTCGCACCTCGCCCAGGTTCGCCCTTCATTGCACTGCATCGTTTTCTTTGTGTCGAC
>JBBPUI010000180.1:0-31174 GCA_038094615.1 Heimioporus aff. retisporus | reverse complement strand
GGAGGAGTCAAGAAGCCGCACAGGTTCCGTCCGGGAACTGTGGCACTCCGTGAAATCAGGCGGTACCAGAAGTCCACTGAGCTCCTGATCCGCAAGCTGCCTTTCCAGAGGCTCGTCCGGGAAATTGCTCAGGACTTCAAGGTTAGTTTTATCTACTGTGCTGGTGGGTTGTCTAACGTACGATCGTCACCCAGACCGATCTTCGTTTCCAATCTTCGGCTGTGTTGGCACTCCAAGAGGCGAGTGAGGGTGAGTCCATTCCTTTCTCCACACTTGCACCTGGCTGACGGTGTATGAAGCGTACCTCGTTTCTCTGTTCGAGGACACGAACTTGGCTGCCATCCATGCCAAGAGGGTTACGATGTAAGCCACATAGTCCCTGTTTTGACCTCCCACACTCACCACCGTGTAGTCAACCTAAGGATCTCGCCCTCGCACGTCGCCTCCGTGGTGAACGTGCTTAAATGAAGCCAATTCGTGTGAGATTTTATTCGAACGCGTGGACTGTTTTATTTCACGGTTTTAGGTTTTAGTTCTGTGTCGCTCTAGTATGCGCTCTATTCGTTAAACCCTCTAACTTGTTATTGGCAATGCTGTACTAACCAGACGTTAATATGCACATCCTGCTGTATGCGACCTACATAAGTCCGCGCGCCATGGAGAGCCTGAGATCCCGACAATGCCCCTTCCGCGATCATGAGCGCATCGGATGCTGCCGCAGTGAGGATACACCAGGGGTGGGGCTGCACGACACGGTTATAGTAGACGGATCTTGTAAACACACCTCTCTCCGGGGTCGTCACCCGTATGCGATGCGTCCTAATTTTCATCGCTTTGAAACACCACCACAACGGTAGCAGGGATCTAGTCTACCCAACTCCAAGCTCCCGCATTCTTGTGCGCTCGGTGCCTGCGCGGGACCTCCTTGCCTATTACCCTGACTTTGTCGGCAGCGGTCGCAAACCACTGGAGAAGAAAGGTGTGCATCCGGAGGGGTCTGGTGTGTGCCATTGAACGTGACGGCCCGCTGGTCCTCTCTGTCAAATCCTTCATCACTGTCTGTTTGCGCACCAAACTTGATCCGAGCATGGCGTCGGAGTGCCGGTGTTTCGAACAGTGCATCATATATGAAACTTCAAGCAATGGGACTCATGGTGTTTGCAGTCCGCGCAAAGTTTGGCTTACAGGCTCGTGGTTAAGCCTGTCATTTAGGTATGTCTGTCGTGTACTCATCCTGACCGCAACACCTGTTATAGGCATAGGATCTAACCGGTCTCCCTAGAAAGATATGTTTTATATATTTAGTAGGGGATCTAACGAATCATCACTTTGGGGCAGCTGGAATCTTCCACTGACATCACCATCATGACACCAGAAGCCATGAGAAAAAAATTCAACTGCACTGCATTCTGGTGTGTCAACTACTCACCAGATTTGGCGTAGATTCTAGTATGGGCAACAAAGATATTCCCAGGTCCAGTCGGGTCCAGTTCTGATTTTTATCAGCTCCACGCAAGAGATGCCTAGATCTAAATCCCCTCAGGATATATACGCGCGGAATCTGCTGTCGCCTCGCGGCTATCCTCTGTGGACACCTGAACCAAGCCATCAATTTCTAGCCTATCGACGGGATGGTCTCAGGATCGGAGACGTTGGCGTTGTCATACCAGACGATGGTTGTTTCGATGTTTTCTTTAACCTTTGTCTACCCCAGGACCATCCTTTCCATCAAGCTACCGGTGTTCCCGACAATTTTAGGCCCATACAACTGAGCGATACAGAGATCAGAACCGTTCTTAATGCAGAGAATCCGGGTCGTGTCATTGCGGCGTCCTCGGTGAAGTCCCTCAGAACGGTTGAGAGATCTAGTGACTCTCCATCAAGGTACGTCGCACGGTCATCTAGAGGACAGCTGTCAGCGGCATTATCTCATACACTTTGATCGATATTCCCTGATCCAAGAACGTCTGGACTCGAGTACGGATTCAACCTGTCTTCTAGTGAAGGCGCCCTTCTCATCCTGCCGGAAGGTGCTGAGCGTCATGACCTTCGAAATTATCATCGCTTCTTAGAAGCAGCCACACATCATGGTGCTGACTGGTATCGTTTTGCCGAGGAAAAAGTTGGCCAGATCGTCGGCCACGACTCCCTATATTTGATCACAGGGCTGTACAAGACCCGTTCTTGGTCCTTGGCTGCGTTTGAGAAGACTGCGGGGAATGGGGAGTATCCTGCACAATTACGGATCTCCGAAGGGAGTAGTATGGCAGCCTCGTGCATCTGGGATACCAGTCGTCCTCTAGACTGGCGCATAGGACCAATCGACAACTATGGTATTCCGAATCAAGCTGTGTTCATCCGGGGGTTCAAAATCGCACTGCGCACCGGGATATTCAGGAAGAGATGGATCCGGGTGAAGGCGGGTGCGCCGTCGACACGGCCAAACCTTGTCAACTCTGTCAGTCCTGTTCCCGGAGACTCCCGACCAACATACATCTTCGGTGGCCTCCCTACTGGAAGGGTTCGCGAGCCTTCTGAAAGTGGTACACGAGATGAGATAGATTCCGATCCAATGGTTGATATTGTGGGAAACCAGGTAGAATGTGATGAACCAGTTTCTGTCAGCGAGGATATTGTGATTCACCGCGTACCAGAAGTTTCAGAGGTCTGTGCTGTGTTAGATGCTTCATCGATTCACCGATCCAAAAATTTTCTGAGATAGGTGTTTCATCCGTCCGATATCATCAACCGACATTTACTGAACAAGGTTTGGTCATGGTGGTATCACGTCAAATGAAGGGAAGTTCTCACTTCATTTACAGGTCGCTTCTGCACATATTGCAGTTACTCATGACGATGCGTGGATTTCTTTGCTTGAACGGGTTAGTACGGGTCTCACCCAACGTTATGTTTTGATTATAGTATCTCCAGAACCTGTGCAGACCCGAGGATCTTGTGCAGGAAGGTCTTCTTGAGACGTCAGTGTCTCAGAATTATCATATCATTACAGAGACTCAGGGTGGTCAGTGTCCATGTTATTATTTCATCAGGATCCACACTCATGAACCGCAGGCTCAGTGTATTTGCAAAGCAAGTCAGTACACATACATCTCGAGGCTAAACTATAGATTGACTGGTTATATTATGTCAGGAACAGCGATCTAGACATGCCCAATGTGGAGGGACGGGAGCCCCGCAACGAAACCCGGTCCCGGCAAAGAAGCCAGTCCGGAAACAGCAGCCGCTCCGGCAAGCGTAGCCAGACACGCAATAGTAGGAGCCGATCTCGCCAAAGAGCAGCGGAGACATTCGGCCTAACACGTCTCTGGTAGCATCGCAGAATAAGTGTGTCGTCGGACGTTCGAATGTGTAGAAAGACTCTAATATGACTACTCACTGGAAAGTGGAATTGCATGGAACGTAGTCATTGGTCCACTAGCTAACGCCACCCCGTCCAACAGCTAAATGCCATTTCACAGAGAATCTACAACCACATCTAGTAGTGGATCATATTCCTTGTACAAGGCTGCCAATCAAGCATTTTGAAAAACGAACCTTCGCTGAAAACAGGTCCACGGAGAATGATCCATTCCGTTTAATTGATAGGCGCCCTGCTGCCTCGTTGAGGCTGCTTCATAACCATATTGCGTGCAAGCGGTAAACGCAAATCAGGGAGATCAAAGTACCCTGCCTCACCCCAAATGGTGAGTGAGATATCCCGCTAGAACAGCATCGGGATGTGAGGTATACCACACACCTCGATGAACTTGAAGATTTGGGGTCCGGACGGTTCATTCAACTGGACTCTCGCATGTTCATACTAGATCATCCTTGGTTTTTGGCGGGTAGGAAAGACACATCTGAGCGACCGGCTCGACGAGCGGCGGGTTCAAGTTCTGGGGACTGGAATGGTACGAGTCGTATCGTACGACGTTCAACACGACTCAGCAATTCAGAGGCTCCACGAAGTCCGACTCTTTAGTTTCTCACGATACAGAGCCCGAGTCTTGTGATGGAGCCGAAGCTTAGCTCAAAGTAAGTGAATTTTGACGAAGGCTCGACGAACATAGTACGAAAAAACTAAATATGTTGAACGGAAATGATGTTGTTTGAAAACAGCACCATGACCAGATGATTGCAAAGGTGGTCATAATTCCCTAGTAATCCTGGGGGGGGTGGAGGCTCTTTCACCATTATTATTGACTGCCATCATGCCAAGCAGCGAGTCTCCTCAAAGTCCTTCTCCGTGAGTTGCAACCCTTGAAGAATTTTGCCCATATGCGTGTGCTCAAACGGTCGTCCTCTGCTCCGAATCGCGAGTAATGCCATCACGAATGGCAAGCGTGGGCTCTGGAACATGACTTCATTCCGTTCAAAGCTTCCAGGAATGTTAAATGGATTCAACCTGATTTTCGTATTACTTGGGGATTCATTTGTGGGCACCCCCAAAAAGCGGCATAGGCGGAGGTACGACGCGTAATCCCCGAGGTACAACTGACCAGCGAACACATTTAGCTGGTCGATCAGATCCCAGGGTGGTGTCCAGTCGGAAGGCAGGGGAGGGATGACATAAAGCTTGAGGTTATCAGAGGGTTCCATGCGCCTGCGTGTACATGGTGCATAAAGGTGAAGGTGGACGTATTTGCTTTCCTTGATGTCTGGCATCAATAGGTCGGCTTCGTACGGGCTCAGAAGGACAAGTGCTTGGTCCCTGTCCTTTTGACTATGGGTGAGAATCCACTGGACCGGTCGAATATACAGATCCATGGTCCCTTCATCGGGTACGAATTTAATCGTGTTACAAAAGTCCACCGTTGCAAGGATAAGCGGGCTCCAAACTTTTGCTGCATCTGTTGGCATGGTAGCTGCAGTGCTGTCTCCAAGGGCTGTAAAGACGGGTCTAAAAGCGCTGTCCTCGTGCAAGCTAGGAATAGCGCCTGTCTTCACGAATGTTACGAGGTCTGCATGGAGCAAATGTTCTGCCGCCGTGGCCTTTGGAGGCAGTTCCACCTCTCGTTCATGCTCCTTCTCCATATTAACTTCTCGTTCTTGTTCCTCTTCCATCCGAGCACTCGGTAGTGATAGGACCCCGAGGTTCTTGCAGTGTTGCTGAATCCCAGGGTCCAACGCCGACAAACTACTCGAAATGTCTCGGGCCTCCCGTGGTGCATATAGGTCGACCAGCGATTTAGAGTCTAATTGAAGCCACACATCCGCCAACTCCTTTTCCCCGATTTCATCGTTGGAGAACTGAGACCATGCCTCATATCTTGACTTATGGTCCATGCCCTGTTGCGCCCAGTAGGGAGCCCGCTGTCGAATGTCCGTCCAGGTTTCGTGTATAGCCCAGCATAGGATGTCGGCGGTAGTAACTCGACGATTCGAATCCGTTTTGGAGACCACAGCACGGATACTCTGATCCACTTCAAGCGGCGCAAAAAACATGACCGAATGGCCATGTCCCAGCTTGCGCATTCGCATGCAGCCTAAAAACATGGAAAATGAAAATTAGGAAACAGCTCATCATTCGACGACGAACCTTGCACCAGATTATCTTTCGTAAGCTTTGGACCGAGGGTGACCGCTGCCCGTGAGCCAAAGGGGAGTTTCAGGTCTGTGCCCCTCATGTGTGCATGATCCACATAGGCGACACATCGGTCCAGTTGCTGAGAAAACGACGACGACGAAATTGGCTGAACCTTCCCATTTCGCGCAAGTATCATCAATTCGTCCCTCTCATCGAAATAAATGGCACCGGTCGTATCGCGTGCGATGCCAAGCCATTCTTCCGCCACCTGATGATTGGACAGGTCGAGCACCTGCGCCCCAACATCCAACAATACATGGATTTCAGGCTGCTGCGAGACCACCATTCTAAGGAAATCAAGCGTGCCCGGTCGCTTTGCGCTCCCATGCATGACCATATACGAGTCATTCTCAGGCCGGAGTAGATATGCGAGAACCTTGGCATTCGTCCCTTGTTGATGCTCGAGGTCGCGCTGAGAAACAGACATCGGCAACAGCCACCGGTTGTCATTCGTTCCTGAAAAGCCTAAGGCCCATTCAACAACAACCGAATCGATTGGTGCATACCGCGAGTTGACTCACCAGTCAAAACCTTGTCCCGCCGCTCAGCCAAATCCCAAGCAGACGCGGAAAGTCTCCATGGGAATTCATTTGCTTCCTTTGGGAACACCACTTGCGAAAGATAAAAATCGATGGCTGCTTGGTTCCGTGAGAAAAGTGGAAATATGACCTTGTCCCATTCCTCCGATGACCTGAGATTCACATCGCTGAGTCTCCAAAACGTGTCCGGTAGTGTTGAAGGGTCATCATACTCTTTGACCCACTTTCCATACTCGAGAGCTGGATCATCCTGATCAAGCATGACTTCGAAAGTGGCTCTCAGCTGCTCTTCAGTGAGCCCAGTGTAGTAAAAAGAGAGGCATGTGAAAATGATAGTGATATCTGGATGACTGAAGTGCGTGTGAGGCGCTGGTGAATCTTTGGCTCTATATGGAACAGCAAGCACGGTGCGTTTGTCACGCCCCGAGTCAAGTCCATAGTCAACACGCCACCGCCGTTCTGCAAGAGCAAACAGCAGAACGTTGTAAGCCAGAAGACCACGGAGTAAGAGTAGTCCATTCCAAAGATGACGTTCGTAGTGGCCCTTGGCGTAATCCTCCACCCTCCTTGCCGTATTCGGAATTTGCAGGACGCCCTGATCAGATATGAAACTTCGAATGGCATCGTACAGCTCTCGCTCGAGGTGTTGAAAGTTGAAACCAGAAATCCGCCCTGCCATAACGTCTTCCACGATCATCGATGTTAGTCGCTGACCGACGTCAGAGGCTGGCACAATGTGAATGTGTGGAAACGATCCAGGTGGCCCTTGGTGGTACTCTACGAGATCAGAATGATTGCTTGAGAGGGAATGAACATGCTCTTTGGCGAGCTGTAGGACGCGCTGGGTAATTGTCCATCGTTCAGGGTATCCATCCATATGTTTCTCGAGTCCCATCGTGTAAACTAACTGGAACCTGGAGTGTAGGACTTCGTCGCTCTCGTCCAGAATATCACGAACATGCGAATGGATCCACTTCTGAACGGCCGACCAATTGGTTGGGTGGTGGCATTCGCATTCACATCCGCATTCAGGGGTGATGTCTACGGATGGACCATCTTCGTCCTGTTCGTCAGGTGGATTTGGAGCAGCGCCCCGTGTATTCAACGACTGGCGCAGCCATTGGAATATACCATTCACGACACTGCCTTGCGGTTGCTAAGGTTGAATAGTCAGCAAACTACACTCGCCGACAAAAAAGGTATGCTCGCCGTCGGTGATATTGATGACACGAGCGCCATGATCTGCGCATAAATTGGTCGCAGATGTGTTGTTAATGACCCAGGAGTGAAGTCTGTAGTGCGGATCGCCTTCTCCACGCCCATCAATTTTAATGATGCGACGTGCTCGGGCTGGACGAGGAGAATTCCCTGCTCGGTCATGCACCGCGACATGATGGACTGCAGATCATCGACCTGAAGCTTGTCCTTATCGTGCTTAGAGGAACGACAGAACGGCAGGTGGTATACCGGCCTGTTTGCGAGCCCTCCCAAGCGAGCGACGAGTAGATCAAACATTTGAGCCACCAACGCTTTTGGAACAATGACACGAACTAGCTGCTTCCCATCCGCAAGAGCAGCTGCCACAATTGGAATGATGACCGAAGTCTTCCCTTCCCCCATGTTGACCTGCACTATAGTGTTTTTCCCTGACCGTGGTGCCATCATCTCCATCGCAATGTCTGCCTGATTGCGACGGATAAGAAAGTTTCCTTGAACCTGGAGTGAGAAGGAACATGAGTGATAAGGTGGTGGTCATAAACCATTGACGCACCTGGATCAACAGCCAATCTGGGTAATCTTCCGGACTCCATCCATCACATACCCCATTCTTCAGCTCGTTCCCGAACTCTTCTTCGCGGCCATCTAGAGCAAACTGCAGCAACCTCCGTGCCCGCTGAAGGTCCAGAAGGAGTAACGCTAGCGTGATAAAGCATTTCTTCCAGCATGGCGAAACTTTGATTGGGGACGTGGATGCGAGACATCGCAGGACGTAGTCCGCCGTGATAGGCGGCCATTGACCGAATTTGTCCAACGCCTGTTCCACCGCGTCCGTCGGTCCCAGACATTTCTGGATAGTCTCCATCGCTGCCAAGTAGTTTGATCTGCACCGTTCGTAATGCTCCTTCAGTGTACCCATATGCTCCTTTCCTAGCTGACCCGGATACCGTTCGAGAACCCTTAGAGGCATGCTCTGCGCTTTGTCCAAGGTAAGCAATGTATTCTCTTTGAAAGGAAGGATCAATTTTTTTCGCCCTGGGCAGGGAAGATAATAGCTGGTGCAGTTGGGGTATCCCATCTGGCAGAACTGTGACGTCGATGTCACGAAGCACGGCCCTGCCATTTGATAGTTCTGGTGCCGGTCGGATGAAAAGTAACTGATCGAGTGTGACTGGCCATGGTTGCCGTTCACCAAGGCCATGCTCTGAAGATAAGACAGCCTGACGAAGAGTGCACGATAGTTCGTGCCGTACAATGGAAACTTCGAAGTCTTTTGGTAGCACATGCCCGGGGAAACTCCATGAAAATAAGTATGCAGCTCGTTGTGAGTCTGTACTCTTCTTCACATGTCTGTAATCATTCTCGTAGCGCTGCCAATAATATCGATCTCGAATTTCGCTGTACGCGGCATCGATTTGAGGATAGCGGGTGGGTTCTACGATGGCTTCCTCAGCGAGCAACTTCCGAGTCTGTCTCATGATAGACCGACACCCAGCTGATTGCAGCAGGCAAAGTGCTGCCTGTATACCTGTTTTCCTCGTCAGCGTATCCGGCATATAGAACCTAGACCGGGAGTAGAGATTAGCAAGAAATTGTACACTCGCTATGTTACCATTTCCGACCAAGCAACCAAGGTCGGTGTCTACAGAATAAGTATGGTATAATGCACCATCCTCTCTCCGACTCGAAGAGCCTCTCAGGATAAGAATGCATCTTGGAATGAGTGCCTCTGGGATAGGTATTCCTGTGACATGGATTGTCGGTCGAAGAACGATCATGCTCTCCAGATGGTGTAAAGTCCCGATGGACTGATTCTCGTCATAGACCATGCCCTTGAAGTCGCGAGACTCGAGTTCCTGCCTTTGATTGACCCAAAAGGACAAGTCATAGTAGGTCAACGACACATACAGTCGCCGCACAGATGCACCTCCGAGCGGATCCACTAATGATACAGTGACTAGAATATTTTCCGATTCATCTGCACGTATGTTGCTGTCAGAAGACCAGAAGCAACTTGCGACCATTTTCCAGGTCGGGCTATTGATGTCCACCAGGGTCTCATGTCCTTTATACACACAGCATCCTTCCGAGGCGCAGTCTATTCTCCAGTTCTCTGAAGACTCTTCCCAAAGTTGCGCTATGGGGCGTATCTCGATAGTTTTTGTGGATAGATTCAACCAGTGAACGTGACCCTCAAGCAGTACTGGTGGAAGGGCTTCCGACAGTTTATTTGAAGGGATTAGCTCGAGGATGTGACCTGTTCGATTACATTGCACTCGAAGCAATACGTTATCGTCTTGCACTGTGAAATGAACCTGGAATTGATTAAATAATAGCGATAGTGTGTCGTTGGCAATGCTACTATACCTTGTGTTCGCCGGTGGACGGACTAGCTAAGGTGGTAAAATCCATCCCAGGAAGATCAGACGGTATGATAAAGAAGCCTTGCTAAGAATGACCATTATAAATTCCGAATGATATCAGATGTTGCATCATTACGCACATCACGGAAGATTTCTTGACATTTCCAAGTGCTCCTGATTGCATGTGGCAATCCACCCACCGATTGTCCATTCACCCGAAGCTCCCCATCAAGTAGGTTGAGATGCATGATGCACGAAGGCCGGTCTCCCATCTCATTGGTTTTGCACGTTAGCCAACGAATATTTGGAGATGTCATTTTTTCCCATCCGTATATATATGGGTGATAGGGACCGAAGACTTTCCTGACTGCGAGATCGATGCCACGATTCGAGGGATCACCGAGAACTGCATCCCTCAGGCTGGCCTCGAGGGCGAGAGAGAGACGATGATCACGTTGAAGGAGTAGCTGCGTGTAACGCCTGTCGTCGGAGGCGAAAATATTGGAATGGTAGGATGAGAATTGGTGGTACCCACTGTTCGTGAACTCTGGTCGGAGAGTGTATACAGAAAGGGCACAAGAAAGTAACATGTCAACGTCCTCCGCAGAATGGGAGCACGTGGAGTGTGTAAATTCGAAGGTGCCCCTGCAGATGGCAGCCATGTCGAGTAAGGGTAACCGGCGTTCTTCAATCATGGGTGCCATTGTTAGGTTGTATAATAATTCTTCCACCCATTTGAAAGTCTTCTTGCGAACATTATGAAGGAGTGCAATAGCCCTGTCAGAGACACTCTTGCTAGGACTAGACGCGAATATCCGTGTGAGTAATAACGAAATGTTACTCATCAATACCCCATCGATAGAGCTAGTGCCAACAGCAACAAACAAACTGTAGAGTTCATCGATAAGGGCATTGCAGAAGGATGAGTCTAGGAGCTCTTGATGCCAGGTCCATGTTCCTGTATTTAAATCAAAAGGTCCAACTTGGGAGATAGCCTGAGAAAGGACACAATGAACTCGGCGGCGACGGAGGTTGAGAGTTCTATTACGTAGTCCATGTAAGATGTTGAGCCATTGAAGCGAGGAACCGCTTAGCAAGCTTCCGATTGTAATATATTCATCAAGGGAGAGATCTACAGGACAATCTGCTTGACTAGCCAAGATATCATTGGGCATGCAAGCAGACTGTTGATGGACCGGTGTATCTTGATCGAGGTGATGTCTGAAAAAATACCATTCATATTCGGCAGAGTGCTTCCACATTTGGAGATGTCCCCTAGCTTGAACTGCATAATGCAGTGTTTGATCACCACCTGAATGAAAATAAGCGAGATGCAGGGAGACAGAGAGATATCTTCTGTGGTGCTTGACAAAATAAGGTTGTAATTCAGGGATGTGGACAAGCAGATTACACCTGTCCCCAGAATGAAGTGCCTCATAGAGCTTGGAGAAGCCATATAGGACACGGGGAATAGCAGAACGCCAGACGCGAAAACTGGTTGGGCATTGCAGCTCAAAAACGATTGCTTTTAAGTGAAAGAACGATGAGGGGAGTGGTGAACGGATCCGATTCTGCATCGCGTCTGCCTCAATGCGAGCATGCAGTCTCTGAAGATGGGGAGATTGGTCATAGTAACGGACAGCAAAACTGTCTGCATTGAATTCATCCGAAAAAACCGACTGTCCTGGACGCGACCGAGACTGTCTCGCAGAGAGGTATTGGTACGCACAGGAAAGACGATGGAGGCTTGCTGTCTCTCGCAGAAATAGTTTGTCGAGCATCGCAGTTGGAATTTCCGGGGGATAATCAGCCAGGATGGGTATCTCAATTACAACCAGCTTATCGAGCGCGACGAAAAGATCAATTATTGTCAGAAACATGAGGGAAAGAGTTTCTTGGTTCTTCTGAAAGCGCGGTTGGGCCTTCGTGATGTACAAGTCCATCAAGATTTCGAGTTGTACACATGCATCGTCCACATCCGACACGCCAGCAAGCCAGTCATCTATTCCTTCTTCGATAGATCGATCAATGTCATAGAGGGTAACGTCAGGGTCAGCACAATAAGCCTCTTCGAATAAAGTCCCGTTCGAAGACAAGAAAGCTTCGATAGTCCCACGGCCAAGATGGCTCGGGTTGAAAGGACCAAGTACACGCTTCTGGTCAGGGTTTGCAAGAACCTGGCGAATGTATTCACCGCTTTTCAGCAGTGAGATTTGTGTGTCTCTGGTGAGCTCGTCCTCTGATGGGTTCTGAAACAAAGATCGTCGGACGGTCCGCTGCGTCCCCCGGGTGTCAAGAATGTCTCCAAGGGTAGTACACGCCTCGAGCGCCATTTCGGAGAGCCAGACCGGTGCAAAGGATCCGAGCTTCTTTAGGCGACGGAGAAGTTTGCACGCTGCCAGTTGGAGGAGATCAGTGGGAAGACTTGCAATGTTCTCGTCCCCTGCAAGGATACATAAGAAGAACAAAATGAATTGTTTGTAGGATGCGCGTCCAAGAGAAGAGCGATAGAGTGATGTTTGGATTGCCACCCGGATGAGGAGCCAAAGAGGGGAGCGACGCCAAACGTTGCTCCCAAAACCGATGTCACGGCGGAGACGTTTGGTGATGTGAGGGACATCCGTGGTGTAGCTAGCGCCTCGAAAAAAGCTCTTCAACAGAGTATCACATTGTGAAGCTGTACGATTGGAAGGGCTTGAATTGATTGCATCAGGGGAAGAGAGGAGATCGGCAAGCTCCATTTGAATGTCACAATCGTTAAACACTTCATTGGCGGTCTCGACAGCTGATTGAGGATAGGAGGACTCCATCGGAAAGAGCTGAAATGACTCGCAGAGAGTAGAGTTCTCCCGTTTTGTGAAGATAATTGCAACGTCGTGTGATCTCATAAACAAAGCAAGCATTTCTGTGGGCTGTAAGCGCGGTTCATGTGAAAATTCGCCTGCGCGTACTACCTCTTTCTTTCATTTCACGCAGTTGGTGAACAACAACATCTTTGTCCAATTGTGCGGATTGGATAGAGGCTTGCAGATTATCCAGCATTTTTGTGATGTGGTGCCATGCTACTTGTTCTGATGTTCCATCGACGTGGTAGGTGGTATAGATATATGCAGCAGCGGACACCGCACGCGCCAGTGAGTGCTCGTTGTCTAGAGAAAAATCATCGTGATCGGGAAGTTGGACGGGTGGAAAAACATGAGTTATAGCATAATTGAAAAATGTAGAACCCGTGAATATAGATTTTGGTAAACGTTCCGTCATGGACTTGTTGGAGCTGTTAGCGATCGATGAGGTGGGGATTAGTAGGTCTGTGGCTGAGTGTTTCAATAGTCAGCAAGAGTTCTCACAACTTAGTACTAGCGCGCATCTCGAGAATGGGATTATAGTCCTTGTACACACCCTTCAAGATGAAACTTGTTGTAGTAGGTGATGTTGCAGTCGGAAAGGTGCGTCAGTCGTCGTCGTCACCATTGTCGCCCTCGACTTTTTTTTTTCCAACAGACTTGTCTTTTGACATCGTTCGCTGCCAACAAATTTCCCAGTCGGCAGGTCCCGATCGTACGTTCTCCTCGTCGTAGCTCCTCCCGCATGCTTGGCAGACACGTCTCCATGCTAGGTCTTTGACAACTGCACTGTGACCATGATGATTGGTGAGGATCCATACGCACTCGGGCTGTTCGATACTATTGGTGTGTCGCTCCGTTGGATGCTGTCTCATACGCGTGACGAGTCCATTTGACAGGTAGAGAGGAACATGACCGACTTCGTCCACTGACATACCCACAAACCGACGTTTTTCTCGTTTGCTTTGACGTCACCTCGCCGGCGTCGTTTGAGAACGTCAAGGAAAAGTGGTTCCCAGAATTGCACCACCATTGTCCAGGTGTACCGCGCCTTATCGTGGCCACTCAAATCGACTTGCGAGATGACAGTGAGGTCATTGAGATGCTTGCTAGACGGAAGCAGCAACCGGTAACGCGTGAGCTGGGGGAACGGCTCGCGAGAGAACTGGGCGCGGTGAAATATGTGGAATGTTCTGCACTGTCACAGAAGGGTCTGAGGAACGTGTTTGAGGAGGTGCGTCTACTCATGCAGATTTGTGCGGCGTCGGTGATTGATGACGAAAATAGGCTGTCAAAGCCGTGCTTGGGCCTCCCGTGGTCAAGAAACGAAACAATTGTGTGGTGGTTTAAATTATGCCGCAAGTACGATCGACTTAGGGATTTATTTAGCATTCAACCGGATGTTACTTGCAATTCACCCCTGTCCTTGCCATTGTCTTTTAGGGTGTTGGACATGAACAGTTGTGCATTTCAGATCCAAACACAGTCCAACCAAGCCTAGCCTGGTATTCAAAATGACCACTCGGTATTCCCGTCGTCCATCCAACGCCCTTTTTCGACCATCACGCCCGACACTCGAATGGTCCCCAACCATCTCCGATCGATGATGCCAAATTACTCGAACAAGAACTCGCCGCGGCGCGCCCGCCCGAAGATTGCATAGTCGTCAAGAAAACCCGACCACGCCAGACAGTCGATTTCAACTGTGAAATGGGTAGATGGACATTGGTACGCACCGATTCTTGCGCTCAACGCATCACTCACCGTACTGCCCAACCCAGAAACGCCCTGTGACCTGTACTGCCGTATTTCGTTGACACAGGGCTCGCCTCCCGCTATGTCTATGTAACCGCTGATTGACGCCTGCGTTAATCAGCTCCTCCCACCGGATGCCTACTTGGACAATGTGCCATTGGGAGGCATTTTATGTGCCGAATTTTGCGACCGTGAGTGACGATGCGACTATTGACCTATAGGACTTCGAAGAAAGCAAAGAGGAAGAGGAATGCCTCTTGACAGGGACATGCGGTTCCGGCAAGGTTGATATCTATTCTGAACTGATCCTCGGGACCCAGCTGGGACATCTAGTGTGTTGAATGGCACCCTACAATAAAGCTTCTCGCCTCTGAGATCAAGGGGACCTACGGACGGCCGCCCTTACTACCGCTCCGCAAGTATCCACCCCCTTCAAGCCACCATTGAAGTGCTTGCATGGTTCCCCAACGGCAACCTCCTCGCGCTACAAAACGTTCGTGTATCTGTCGCACCATGAAAAGCTTCGCGTCCCCACAGGCCGCAAAAAAGAAGTGTGCTATACGTCCTCATTTTCTTGTTATGTCGCCCACAACCACACGTCCGACAGTCATCGCCTTGCGCCTGTTCACCCGACCCTCGTCTCCCAAGCTGCAATTCTCCACTGGAACCTCTCAGGCCCAGACCCGACCGCACTCCATCCGACGTTCTCGCATGCGCAAGGCTCGAACGTCTTGAACACATCCAATTGGCTCCGGTCATCGTGCGAGCGCCCGGGTGATGTGATGTTGGTCTTTGCGGGTGGCAGGGAGGAATCCCCCCCGAGGTGGTGGTGGATGGGAGTGGGGGAGAGAGGACGAAGAGGTATTCGCCCCGGGTCTAGGTGGTAGGGACGAGACGACGGCTCGGGTGGAGCGAATGAGGTCGAGTATCTGGGCCCTGGGGGACGCCAGATGATGCGATGAACACGGACGATTTGATTCCTGGATCGGGCAGCCCCACCCGGGGAAACAGAGCGGTCGATTGCCACAATAGCGGGCAGAACGACGATCAGATGCGGAGTACCATGATCGACGCATGGATAACCCAACTTGATTGCTTCATGTGCGCCGTCCGTACATGGAACATGCAGTACTAATAAATAGTACTTGGCCAGGTCGATCGGCTTCATTCCTTTACCATGTTCAGACACTCGTTGCTCACGTTTTCACCCATTTGGCCGGAGAACACATTCCTCCTGTCATACCCTTGCTCTTCAACACCTATACGTCATTAAGCCACTGACAAGGGCAGAAGGGGGCAGTGTTGGTCGAGATATCGACTCACGATCGAAAGATCCGATCAAAATAGTAATCTTCTCATGTATCTATGTCAAAAAGAGAACCCAATAATATTTGAACCCAGCCTATTCGACCCAAGATATCGCCGTACTCTGTTCTTCTTGACATTATCCCCGATTTGATACGGCATGCACACTGGTAGACACACGAACAGGTACATATTGGCAAGGTCACCACTCGAGACCATCTGAAAGCCGGTTTACTCCACGGGCATAAAGGTCCAAACATTCTGGCCAGAATCCCACAGCGCGCTGGATGTTTGATCCAAATCGATCTACGCAACCCAGTAGCCACAAAAGCCTCGTTAGTGGACATACTTGCAATGCAGACAAAAAAAAGGCATGTCCTCACTGCAGTGCCGTTATCTCCGTCCGGAAGCGACCACATATACTCGGGTCGATCATATGAAGTGATCCTAATAACCAAACAGAAATTGTCAGTCGGGATATTCGAACGGGATGGCGTTGCTGTAGAATACAAGGGCATACTCACCCGTATTGATTGTTAGGGCCGAATGGTATCATGCCCAAAAATACCTTGCTATCCCCACCATTGTCGTCCGTTCTCACTCCTACAGGCTGTTAACACTCCAGGTTAGTGCATCCTTCAGTGCATCAATGAAAATACTACATCAGCTCTACCGCCATAGTAAGCGGCTGCAAATGTCGCAATCTCTTGGTTGATAAACGTATATTTTCCTAGGCCGAGATGGGTGACATTCCACTGGTAACATGCGTTTCGCGAACAATCATCAGCACGAAGTGTATGGGCAAGAGTATGGCCCTACCCGCATTGACTGTGAATCACTATTGTATTCATGCACTCCGATGATGGCATCCCGTTTACCAGGATAGAGGAGGTCGACGTTCCGGTTGGAGTACTTATAGTTGGCGATTGTATATACTCCGTCGGCTAGGTGATCGAGAGACATAGCAGAAGAATATCGGACGAGGTCGAGATGAGGGGCCATACGAATCACACAGGCTCTTTATACTGCGCCAGAACGACCGTAGAGCGAAAACCCAAGTCCAACTTGAGTAAACGGTAAGTAGATGGTCGGTATCCTCTTCCATGAGCGGTGTTCCCAGCCAGCATCGCCAGTTTTCGGATGCAAACAAAAATTGGTTCTAAGAAGGCCACAGGTGTACGCCACCGACTCGTTCACAGTACCGAGTTTAGGCCTGTTTGACGTCCCTTTCGGACGTGTGGTTGCTCGAAAGCTCAGCAACAACAGCCTATTGTTGCGTAGAAGCTCCGAAGAAGAAAGAAAAGGCATGACGAGTACGCATGCGATGAGACGCCGCTGTAACCTTTGTGTGGCGCGTTTGCGCGCAAGCGAGCTTGCGACGATGAGACAGTCACGATCGGACAGATATGCCTGCAGTGGCGGCTGACGTTCCTTCAACCAGCATGAACGTTGACGGTTCCGGAAAGGCCGTCCACGTCGTTTTCATACAGGGTGGCGGTTTAGAGCGGGTTCGTTGGGGCTTCCGCACGCTTCGAGATCGTTTGTCGATCGGATGACCCCCCCTGTATTGCATCGTGCTTAGCATCATGTTCCGCTCGCAGGATAGGGCCTAGCTTGGCCACCCCTCGACGATACATCCGCTGCGAGGCTTCCGTCCTATAACCTCTTTCTCTCTCTTTTTTTTTCTTGCATCACGGAAGCCATCCATCTTTCGCCAAGACATCGACTCGTCAGATTGGACAATCGTTCGGAACCTGGCCTACCATTGATGGTGAGCACGCACTCGGAAGCCATATCATACAATATTTGGGCGCTGGGATGTGCGTCGCAGATCGATGATGTCGCGCGAAAAAATCCGAGACCTGACCTTTTGTCCGACCATAGATGAATCGATGAACCGACGACTTCTTGCCAGTACTCGTGCTGGGCGCGGCGCTATAAATAATGAGTGCCATAAGCGGGATTCCCACCTCTCCATCCAGATCGGACTTTTTCTTCTCCATCGAGCAATTACGGCCACTTTCCTTCAGGGACACTGGCACAACGGCCGTACGACGTCACTTGCTCTAGCTGAGACTGGGCGGTTCGGCACGCGTAGCGAAAACGAAATTTATTTTGTAGGGCTGGCAGAGATAGCGCGCGCGCGCGCGAGCCGTTGTGGGACTTACCGACGACGGCGGTGGCAGGAAGCTACGAGGATAGGGCGGGCGGGGCAAATGGGCGAAGGCAAACGGGGGAAGGGGCGAGTGGCCGAGAGGGCGTAAGAGAGTGCATGAATGGGGGGACAGAATGTGATATCGTATGATGTGTGGGACAGTGCGTACGTGAGCACGCCCGAGGGTGTAAGCCTAGCAGACCATACATACGGAGTCTCCTGGCCTCCGTGCTCGTCGCCCGTGCGGATCTAAGCACGAAAGCGCACAAGGCTTGGAGCGCTACCATGGGGACGGAGCAACGCTGGCAACCCCCATGCAATTATTCTCTAGCTCAGATGGGCGCCGGGCGACATGTCTCTACGCCAACCCTTCGGTTCACCACCCCCTGGGTATGTATGATGCAAGGGATCATAACCGTCGCACGTGACGGGCATCGACGGATTCATCCGCTACCACGCCGAGTCCGCCCGCTGCCGGTACTGAGCGCTACGGCTGAATGTGATTCCATGATCGACGTTATGGGTAACCCAACTTGATTGCTTCATGTGTACCGAAACTCCATGCAGGGGGGGGTGTCAACATGTAGTGCAGTGGTTCGAAAAAAAAACCAGTCTAACCGATGTGTATGACGTGAAATAAATACGAGAAAAAAAAAACGAACATGTACCAATGACGAAGGGGGCATGAGGCGAGAGAATTAACCAGAACGTAACCGTGTATACATGTACATGACGAGGAAGCACGAGATGAAAAGGGAAAGGGGCACGCCAGTGCAGCAATGGTGGAAAAAGACCGACGGGAAAATATACACAGGACAGGCACGTCTATCAACGTGGCCCGGAAAGATGATCTGTAATGTGGCAAGCCTCCACCAACGGCGGAAACATCATCCAACGCGCACAGCCGCCGGACTGTTCGAATCAAAGGGAAACCGTCCGGGCATATGCGATGTAAAGGCTTGTGGTGGTGAATGGGACAACAAATAACGTTCGATGCTCGACGTCGAATGAGAACGCGGGAGAGATTCCGAAGACTCGTGAAGCAACGAATCCGTACCGGTGTAGAAACAAAATCTGACACTCGATGAGCGCAAAAAAAATGACAGAGGGGAACAACGCACTGATCGAGAAACTGTTTATAACTCGTATCTGATCGCGAACTCCGAGGGTCGGGCGAAAACAAGGGCGTCGAGGAAGACGCGCTCGAGGAACTCGACTGCGAGTTTTCATAAGGCGTCGGCTCCTCACTTCCTCCATCACCAACTGGCGCGATTTGCACGGACAGTGGCGGCTTTGGTGTCACTTGCGGCGTTGGACTCTCCATGGCATCACCCACCACCGGGAGCGACCGTGACCGCGGTAGCGAAACGGGGCTCGCTTCGCTCGTCAAATCATGGCTGAGAGGCGACCCCGTAGGCGTCTTCCGCAAGGTTGGCGATTCCTCCATGTGGCTGTCGCTGTAACCCCGACGATGATTACGCCGCCGGGCATCTGGCAAACGAGACGCGCTAGGGCTGCCCAGCGCCGTCACCGTTTTGTCAGAGAGTGGTGTCGGCGTCGGTGTACTGTCCATCTCCTCCTCTTCGCGTGGTGATTCGAGTACTAGAGGTGGTGGTGATCGGCGCCGTGGGGGAGTCATAGGTTGCTTGGTTTCTTGCGCCTTCAGTACATTCGACCATGGTGCGACGACGTCGGGAGCCGCAACGCCCTGGGGATGTGTCTGCGTGCGCGTGTGGCGGGTAGCTGGAGGTGGTGCGTTCCTTGCCCCTTGCATCTTGAACGCCGACGCGAAGTCATAACGACTTGACGACGACGACTTGACGAACGAGGAATACTGGTGATCAGCGCTAAACGACCGACCGAGTCGATAAGGCGGTATCGAGATCGGCGCGGATCTGGCCTTGGCTATCCCCTCCAGCCTCGAGTTGAGGTCTTTCAGGCTTGCTTCGCTGTCGACCGCGCTCGAGGGCTCCACAGGTGACGCCAGAACAAACTTGATGTGGTAGTTGTTTCCGGCATTGTTATCCCAGAATTCCTGCCCTGCAACTGCATACCGCAATGCGATAAAGATGGTCTTCTCCTCGATGCGGGACCAGATGTCATGCAAACGGATGGAAAAAGTGAATATATCAAAGGTGCCGCTCTCAATCGACTTTTCATACCGCGCCGTGACTTCGCTCGTGGTTTGCCACCAGTCCAACGTAAAACGGATGGCCAACCACTTTTCAAACGCGACGTTACGGACACGAACGGTTCCTGTGATCGTACGCTGCTCCTGAGAAAGTACCAGTCCCAACAACGCAACGTTTTGTTCCATTCTGGAAGATGACGGCATGTTAGGAACGAGCATCTTGACCTGCCGGTTTTCGCGGGCGCCATTGCCATATATGAACGATGGAAACTCGTCCCCGCTCGTGTCGCTGGTGGGACTGCCGTCCCTCGACACAGCGAGTGGTTTCTGCTGCGCCAAGAAAAGCTTGACGTGCTCGAGCTTGGAATCAAAATGGACGGCCTTTGTATGCGTGGGTGTAACCGGCTCGCTCTTGGCAAAAGAGCCGTCCGTGACAACGTGGAGCTCAGGCCGCCGAGAGCTCTTGAGGGAAGACTTGACAGGCTGGCCAGATTTTTTCCTGATGGTCTGCGGCGGCTGATTGACGCCCGTAGCGGGTGCCTGGGAGGTTGCATCGGAAGCATGACGCGGGTGCTTTCCGCTAGATCCTTCCAACCTTAATTTGCCCACTTTGGAAAACGACGGCTGCTTGAGCACGGGAAAGTGCCGTACGGGTATAGCATCTTCCTCGTCGGACGGATCACGTAAGGGGGTCTGCTTTATGCTCTCTGTGTCCGGATACAAACGCGCGTCGGGCCGCGGCTTGACAGGTGTGGAAGCCGGTGTGACGGGAGCAATAGCGCTCGGGGATCCGCTGACGATAGCATGCTGAGAAAGAATGCGCTTTGAACGGGGAATGATGGTAGGAGGGGCTTCGTCGGAAGGGGTAGAGGAAGAGCTAGACCCTGAGTCATACCGCACAACGGTCGCAGGATGTGATTGAGGCGCAAAATCAGTACCATCAAAGGAATTTGATAGTGCCGTTGCTGTGTCCGAAACGGAGAGGTGAGGGTTTGCACGTGCGTTTCTGCATGGTATATGCGGAAGTGGGCTTGCGGCGGTGTTAGAGGACGGGGTGTATGCGGCATCCAGGGTCGGGAATGGGATGACAGAGGTGTCCGTCGTACAGAGGATCGTGGAAGACATGTCGAGATACGGCGCTTGGGACTGGCTAGACTGCTGTGGGAAGTGAGATGAGGTCGGAAAGAGAGAAGAGGGCGGACCTGACTGTGAGGCTCAGATGAAGATGAAGAAAGACATGAAGCAAGTGGACAAGATATGGCGATAGGGCAAGTCAAGTTCGAATCTGGACGGGGATCAGAGCCGACGCCCGCCAGGCTGGAAATGTACGCACGCAAAGATGCGAGTCTACGTGGGTGTATGCGTGCGGGAATGCGGTCTGGAACGCGAGTGATAAGTTACTTTTTGTACTGGGTCAGACCGGCGGTGTGATGGGAGAAGGAAGAGAAGAAGATACCTAGAAAAGTCGTGACTTAACGAACGTAAATTTGGCCGCGGCTGGGCTGGGCGGGAGACACGCCGTCGCCAAGGTGGACTGAGACGATGCGCGTCGTCGTCGAAGTCAGAGAGAGAAAAAAAAATGTCGCGAAATTCCAGGCAATTTGTCATACGGCCGTATCGGCACAGCCACATTAGAGATTTTCCTTTCTTGGTACCCAAAGTGGAGACGATAAGCCCTACTGGCACCGGCGAGCAAGAGAATTATACGTTATACCGTACGCCCGGGCTCAGGCGAGATGGGCTACCATATGAAATAGTTCCTACGACCCGGCGAACCTGGATTCCCATCGCGACCAGCCTGGACGGATGTTTTACAGGCGCAACAAACGTTCGTCCGGAAAACGATCCGAACGCACATTGGATTTGGTGCATGTCATTGCCTACATCTCATCAGTTGACATATGGCCACGCGTTTGTGACGGTGCCCCACACACCCCACACGATCTCGTCCGGCTTGTCTCAATCCGTTCCTAGACGGCTTCACGGACAAGAGTGCCTTGATCAAAGAAACACGCTGACTACCAAGGTTTGTCAGCGCCCGTTCGATACGAACATGTCGTGTGTCATCCGAACATTGACATCTTCACGCGGCGGCGTAGAGCTCACCGCCGACGAGTGATGAGAGCGCCGTTGACCAACCTCCAATGACATGCTTCTCGTCATGAATAGCGGACTTTGTTCGAGATAAGACGCCACCACTATCCCCCGCGATTGTTGTCCTGAGAATCCGGAGATAGGAGGCAAGCACGCCATTCCATTCAATCGTACCGACCGTGTGCTTTCCGAGACGACACGACCGACATAGGCCAACAAGCCTGATTCTGCTTCACGATATTCTTCATGGAGTTAGAGCGTCGAGGGGCCGTGACCCTAGAAATTTGGAACGACATCTCACCAAGGTCAGACATCGTTTTTGGGCATTGGGGCACGAATCCACGGGTGGTGAGTCGGTGACACGAGTCCTGGTTGCGATTTGAACGACTGCTCGTCTAGCGTCCCCACGCGCGCCGAGGCCAACCTGCAGCAAAATTGTCTCGTACACCCGGCGGGTTCTCGCAGACAAAAATGGTATAAGGCAAGCGAGAGAGCTCGTTTCGTGTCGCGCTGAACCCACCGCCCATGCAGATGACTGGGAGCCGCATCGCCTGATCGCACTCCGACCAGCTCCGCTTCAATTTCATCCCTGCCGAACCCCCCAACCGCCCCCTTTACTCACGCCGTCCGCGGTGTCTGTCCACTCCCACCATGTCCCGCTCCGACGAACTCGAGTACCTCAAGAGCCTCGTCACCCAGCTCAACGAAAAAATCCGCGCCCTCGAGGCCCGTGAACAGCGCGCGTCGCAGGGACCCAAGACCCCCGCCCAGCAGCTCCGCACCATCCTCGTCGGCCCCCCCGGCGCCGGTACGTCTCTTGCCCTTCCCCCCCCTCCGCACACCCGCTGAGCGCGCGCGCGTGCGTCAGGCAAGGGCACCCAGGCCCCCCGGATACGCGACGAGTTTTGCGTTTGCCACCTCGCGACCGGCGACATGCTGCGCGAGCAGATCGCTAAAAGGACCGAGCTGGGCAAGCAAGCCAAGAAAGTTATGGACGCCGGCGGCCTTGTCAGCGATGACATCATGGTCGGCATGATCAAGGACCAGTTGGAAAACAACACGGCGTGCAAGAACGGGTATGTTCCCTTTTTTTTTCGACTCTCGGGCCCGGGCGCTCACGGAGCCAGGTTCGTGCTCGACGGGTTCCCTCGCACGATTCCACAGGCGGAAAAACTGGATGCGATGCTCGAGAAGCGCAGCGAGAAGTTGGACAATGTCGTGCAACTCCAGATTGACGACCAGCTCCTCATCTCGCGTATCACCGGCCGTCTTATTCACCCCGCGAGTGGCAGGACGTACCACAGGGAGTTCAAGTGTGTCTTGTCCCTCTGCTTTTGTGTCGTGTGAATTGCTGGACGTTTCTAGCCCTCCGAAGAAACCGATGACGGACGATGTCACTGGCGAGCCGCTCATACAGCGCTCGGACGACAACGTAGACACACTCACAAAGCGGCTTACGACCTACCACAAACAGACCGGACCTGTCGTGGATTATTACCGCAACAAAGGTCTCTGGGTCCCTGTTGATGCTGCCCAGAGCCCAAACGTCGTCTGGGAAAACATGGCCAAGATCTTCAAGAAGCCCAACCCATGATTGGCACTGCCCTCTCCCTCATTTGCCGTTCATCGTAGATCTTGCATGTATATTCTCCATAGACACAGTCTCATCGAGGTGGCTTTGATTTGGTTGGCCAAATGCCCTCTGCCGAGCGGAAAAACGTGCATATTAAATCGCAGAATGGGTGGTCTGGTACAGGTATGTGTGGAACATTCTAGGACAAAATGCACCGTCGCTGCCCTGCTTACTCGGTCTTGGCGCTCTTTACCTTTTTTCTTTCGCCCTTGACGTCTCCTGCGAGCCAGAGGGCAGAGAAGATGAAAAACCCTACGCTGGTGCTGATGGCACCCCCATAGTAGGGCCACGCGGCGCTCAAGAAACGGGGATACTGGTCGTGTCTGGGGGGAACGACAGGTACGGTGGTCGACGAGTGCAAGAACGTGTAACTGGGTCGAGTGAGAGTACATTCTCGAAGGATACGAAGCGCTTACCCCTTTCTTCGCCACCCAATGACGAATTTAAAGACTCCGTGTCTGTCGGGTGCACGGAATTGGACCTCGTACTTGCCGGGTTGACCAGGAACGGGGGGCAACGTGGTACGTACGTGAGGATCGAGCATGGTGAATTCGAGCTGCAGATCTGAGATGCCGTCATAGGGTTTCCAGCTCGACGACTTGGCGTCGTACGCCGAAATATACGCCGAGTAAACCTGCGGGGCATGAGCGGCTGTCCAGGGAGAAAAACGTATACTGTACGATTTCATCGTTGATGGTGTACATGTCTGGTGCGCTCGTCTCGTTGACACGGTGGTGCTCGGTGTGATCGATGCGGAGGACGAGAGTGTCCTGGAAGGCCCAGGCAGCGACGTCCCTGGCGAACTGGGCATTGCCCGAAGGTAAACCGTTGGGGAGCGCTTTTCTGGCGTATTCATCGCTAAAGAGGTTGACGCTGCCCGCAAAGACGACACGCGAGTTTCTGGTCGTCTGGAAGCCGGTGACGAGGCCGAGGTGGCTGCCTGCCCAGAGACCCTCGCCGGCCTTTTCGGCGGCGTCGACGAGCGCTGCGGCGCCAGAGTCGTCGGTGGAGTCGGCCGCGAAGCTGGTGGCGGGGGCGGGGAGAATGGGGATGAGGTAGGGGCTGTTTCCGAGGGCGTGAGGGACGCCGGAGAACCAGACGGGCGGAATGCCTGGGGAGAGGAGGGGAGAGCTGGGGACGTCGACGGGGATGAGGGTCGCGGGCGTGTCGCGCTTGGGGTGGTGTGAGAGGAGGGGCGTGGCCGGAGGGGGTGGGATGAGAGAAAACTCGGTCGCGAGGGACGAGAGCGGTGTTTGTTTTTGGGAGAGCGTGACGAGGAGGTTGGTGTTTTCGGAGAGCAGACCGACGAGGGACTGGGGCGTGATGTCCGCAGCGTAGGCTACGCAACGGTGAACGGCGGAACAAACAGGACGCGGGGAGACATACTTTTGGTGTCTGGGGTGAAGAGAATGACGTGGGCGTAGTTGGGCACGTCGTACGCAGCTATGGCCGGACTGGCGTCCTTGGGGGCGCGAAAGGTCAGGTCATAGCCTCGTTCTGGTGCGAGTCAATGCGAGCGTTGTTTAAGAGCGGTGCGACGTACGTTCGAGCCCGCTGAAAAAGATGGAATAGTTGTCCTTGTCGATGGCAGGGTCGAGGAGGACGAGCACCTTCTCGGCCGCAGCGACGAGCCCGAGGCAGGCCAGGAAACCGACTGCAGCAAGGACCCGCATGAAAAACGCTAATGCGAGCGTTGCCAGTGTGCGATCGACCACGTACGTTCAAAGTGGAATCACGTGATATTTGTTCTCACGATCCACGTGATCTTGGTATATTGGACCTTTGCTATGGAATGAATTCAACGAAATTTCCTTGTTTTGCCTTTTCCATCCAGGACGTCGTGGTAGATGGACGACCTGAACGCAGAGTCGTCCCACAAATTGAGCCCGACGCCGGTCGCATCCGTGCTTGGCCTGAGGGGTCCCCTTCGCTTTCGACGCCATGGCGCAAGCCAAAAGGCTCACGTCGTCCTTAGGCGCGTAGAGATCTCCGAAGACGCTCCTTTTCCGCCTGGAAGAGGCCCCGTCGCTTACTTTAGTCTCTTTGCCCAGAAGAGAATCGAGGTCAAGCCTGGAAAGGAGATTCTGCTCTCCGTGGCCTCGGAGGACGGCTCTTTCACAGACCAGGCCGTCATCTTCGAAGGCGACCTCCCGCTCCTCGCAGACTCCAATTCCGACGAAGAGGACGAGGTCGAAAAACAGATCGCCCATGATGATACCTTTTCTGACCCCCCTCTTCCCAACTTCATCCCCCCAAAGATGCGCAGGACCTGGACAAAACAACACGAACAGGTGAGCTCCGTGGAAGGTGAGCATCTTCCCTTTTCTCTCCTGCTCTCTATCCATCCCCGCCTTCGGTATGTCGCTCCCAGATGTCTTCTCTCCTTCACCCCCGACGCATGTCTCCGTCGGCGTGCAAGTCCAGCCGACTTGGTCTGTGAGTGCTGTTCAGGTCGTGCCCCCTTCTCCCCCGCCCGTACGCGAGAATTTGCCTATCCTCCCCCACACCCCCACTAGGCGACCGCCCACTCCCGTAAAAACACCTGTTCCACTGCCACAGCCAGATCCATCTCCAAAATTGATCTCGCCGCCTGATGATCTGCCGGTGAGTCCTTTTTGTACCACAATACAGCTCTCTCTCAGCCATCGTAGATACCTCTTGATGAGCGCTCACGAAGTCTGTCTCCGATGAGCATTGGCTCCCCACCGAGCACTCCACCACAATCTCCTATTCGCCTTCCCAGTTCTCCCCTTATCACAGACCCAGTCACGCCGACCATACCAACTTCTGTTACCACAGGTAAACCCCCCTCCTCTACGGCATCTACCACACATCAGGCCCCAGACTCACTCGACGCCCCGTGGACTCTTGTTGAGGATGGCGCCAGCAGAACCTCTCAGGTCAGCCCTGTATCCTCTGAGACCGTCGACATGGATCTCCAGTCCTCCCCCTCCTCCGCATGTTCTGCTTCCTCAGACGATATCCCTGGTTTCATCACCGGCGCTGCTTCTCGCCGTGCGCGTGCCCCCTCCCCCCTCGTGCTTCCTGTAGCGCCCATAAAAGCTGTAGTCCCCGCACAAACGCCTGTACCACAATCTGCCCAAACTATCGTTGCTTCTTCCCCCACATCTACCGTGACGACGACGACCGCCCCTCTTACGACAGAGTCCGTAATCGAGAAGCCTGAACCACCACCCCCTGTCATCCCCATCGTTCCCAAGCGCGCACCTGTCAAGAATCCGTTCGTCTCGGGCGGGTTTATTACCGAGTTTGTGGGAGAAAAGGATTCGCTTACGACGAGGAAGGATTCGATAGAGCGTCTGAGCGCTTCTGCCAAGACGGTAAGTCGAATGAGCCGCTCTCGCGAATGTCTTGGTGACGGTGCGAATAGCCCAGCCCGATCGAACACCCCACGGTCAAGACAGAGCCAATCGTCCTCGACAGCCTTCCCCCGCCCCCGCCATCTCCGCTCGTGCAGCCCTTGAAGTTGGTGCTTCCTGACAGACCACAACCGTCACTAGTCCCACCCATATCCACTCCGTCTCAATCATTCTCTCACACGCCGTTGACAACCAAAGGATATCCGAACGGGACAAGTTCGACGAAAGCTAGCTATCACCCCATTACGTCTGCCAGCGACCCACGGCTGACATACACCTCGACCGGTTCCCATTCCAATCCTCTCAACATCCGTCCGTCGAGACACCCCCCACCTCCACCCGCGAAATCAAATGCGCAACCGCCAGAATTGGTACCCAAGAGAAAGGTGGTGGTTGGGAATGGCTGGCCATACAACCGACAGACGAACGGTCACGCTGCGGCGCCAAGCGCGATCAGTGTCTCGCCTCCTGTACCCAAGCTGTCTCTTCCTCCTGTACAACCACTTACGCCGGACAGTACGCGGTCGTCGCGAACGCCGCCTGGTCTCTCTGGTCTGGCGCCGTATTCGTCACCATCTCCGCCTGGCTTCCTACACAGTTCTTCGGGTCCCAAATCAGCTACATCCGTCGACCAGGGTAAATTTGGATTGTTCCCTCAATCCATGTCTTCGACTCCGCAAATAAAACATGGTGAGTTTCCCGGTCATGGTGACGCTGGGGGAGATGTTGACGAACACGTACAGAGGTCAATGATTGGGCGCCATCCTTGTCGCAGTCGCCCGTGAGCGTCTCGATCCCGATACAAGCCCCTCGGCCGATCGCGCCTCCTTCGGCAGCCTCTACCGTCCTCCAATATACGCCCAAATCGGTTGGGTCGGTAGCGTCCAACAGGTCGACGCCATCGCGGGATCTCAAGGGCAAGAAACGTGCGTTGGCTTCCGACGGGGATGAAGACACGGAGAGCACCCGTCCGCGCAAGCGCACGCTCTCATGGCCGTGCCACGACCCAATGTACTCGGTGCAAGTCAAGAGCGAGGAGGATGCAGGGATCAGCTACCTGGCGTTCAGCTCGGACGGGGATCGGTTGGCGGCCATATGCAATGACCGGACGATTCGAATATGGAACATGCCGAGCAGAGTGGAGACGGCGCGGCTAGCGCAGAACGCGCCGATCATGGCCGTGGCGTGGATGTCGGACGACATGGGTGTGGTGTCGTTGGGCCAAGACGGGGTGATCAGCAAGTGGACGCGTACGGTGCGTGTTGTTGCTGACGCGTCTAAAACGTCTGATGGACGTCGTCGGGGCAGAATCAAAACCACTGGCAATGGGCAAAGCTGTTGGACGCTGGCAAGGAAGACTCGATCTGTTTTGCGTATAGACGGGATCGGATCGCAGTAGCGTTCCCACGGATAGGCGTCAAGGTGTGGATATGGATCAAAGGTCGGTGGCACGTGTGGGCGCGTGATGCTATCGTTGAACGCAGGGACAGGCACATGGCAACCCCAACGGTCGATCTTGCGGCAGAACGTGACGTCGATCCAGTTTGTGGAGGACGGAGAGGCGCTGATCGGTGGGACGAGCGATGGTGTTTTGTAGGTGGTTTTTTGTGGGCGTTTGGGCCTCTATCTGATCGCGACGTCATCAAGGTGGTATTGTCAAGTACCGAACGGGACGCTGCGTGCGTACGCCTTTCTAAAGGCCAAAGTGTGAGTGGACGCGTGTCGGGTACGGCGCCTGTTGACGGTGTGCAGATACCACTTGGACGTCAATGGGCCAGGGACGCATGCGCTGGTGTCACAGGCGGGAGGACGGGCGCATTTGGTGGGAATCCAGCAGACGGATCACAAGGGCAAGATCGAGCAGGTCTATTCTACGAATAACGACAGTCCGTGTGAACAGCGGCAGCCTTTCGGCGCCAAGTTTGCGAGCGGCTGCAAAACGGTCTTGTTTGGGTCGGTGGAGAGCAACCTGCTGGTGTGGGACAGGGGCAAGGGAGAGGTAATTTGCGCGCTGGATCACGGTGACGGTGGGTGCTCGTTCTTCTTTTCCTTGCGTGGCAGGTACTGACAGGGGGCGTGCAGCTGAACAGGTGCAAGCTGTCGCTGTAGGTTTACGACATGACTGAGTGATGTACTCGGCTGACAATCTATTTTTGCAGTGTTTCGACCGTGGCTCCCAGGCGTGTATCGTGACGGGCACGAAGCGAGGCGTGCTGTGTTGGTGGAAGCCTCCATTAATGGAGCCGTGATATTCAGCCAGTTATGACGGGCATCTTGCATATTGCTAAAGCACGCGTAATGTGGACCTTTGGGGGGGATACACTGTATCAGTATTCAATCTTTTTTTTTTTTCTTTCCTTTCGGTACACACATGCACTACGTATAATATCTGTACGCAGATCGTTACTGGGCGGGCTATTTGTATGTGTTTGTCTGCTTAGGGCCGGTTCACGTCAGGAATGGATGAGAACGTTACAGTCGACGTTGCGATTTCGTGTCGAGGCCAAGTCAATCACCTCCGCTCGTCGTCGTCGACAACATCGACCCCGCAACTTTCTCGTCCTTGTGTACGCCGCTTTTTTCTCTCTCATATCTTGCTCGTTGACCGCCAGCGTCGACCGTCTGAGCGACACCTCACCGGCTTTTTTCTTCCGAACACCAGACACCCAACCGTGCTCGCCTCGATTGCGCTCGTCGTCTCCGCCTTTCCAATCCCGGTCCTTTTTGGTAAGTCCATCCAACGCATGCGCGCGCGCCATCTCCTCGTGGGCGGTGTCCTACGTCGCACAGCCCCGGACAGCGCGGTTGTCATGCTGCGCTGTCGCGCATACAGCCGACCGTTTCTAAAACGGGTGTCTCGTGTGCCGCATCGCTTCCCCCTCCCTCCCCCACCGTCCCCCCTTGGCCGCGTTGGTGTTGTTGCTGACCCTCGCGTGTGTTTGCTGCAGCTCTTTCTTCAGGTTTTCGATTCACGACGACGACATGCAGACCATCAAGTGCGTCGTGGTAGGCGATGGTGCTGTTGGAAAGGTGCGTGGTTCGGTCGCATCGTCGTCGTCGCCGTGGGACGCATATGAACCTCTTTTTTAGACTTGTCTTTTGATATCGTACACTACCAACAAATTTCCGAGCGAGTATGTCCCGACCGTACGTGCTCGCTCTCCTTGTCCGGGCCTGTCTGGGCAAACACACTTCTCTCTCTCCCTCTCTGCTAGGTCTTTGACAACTATGCCGTGACGGTGATGATTGGTGAAGATCCGTATACGCTCGGGCTGTTCGACACGGCAGGTCTGTGGTCTCGTTGATTCTGGGTCTTGTTGCGCGTGACACACTATTTTTTTTTTGACAGGTCAAGAGGATTACGACCGACTCCGTCCATTATCATACCCGCAAACCGACGTTTTTCTCGTTTGCTTTAGTGTCACCTCGCCGGCGTCGTTTGAGAACGTCAAGGAGAAGTGGTTCCCGGAGGTGCACCATCACTGTCCGGGCGTACCGTGCCTCATCGTGGGCACGCAAGTCGATTTGCGGGACGACAGTCAGGTCATCGAGAAGCTTGCCAGACAGAAACAGCGACCAGTGACGAGCGAGCTGGGAGAACGCCTTGCGAGGGAGCTCGGTGCGGTGAAATATGTGGAATGCTCTGCGCTGACGCAAAAGGGGTTGAAGAACGTGTTTGACGAGGTGCGTGTAGCGCGTGTGGATCTGTACGGCGGTGGTGATTGATGATGGCGAACACAGGCCATCGTCGCTGCGCTCGAGCCTCCCGTGGTCAAGAAGAGAAATAAATGTGTCATCGTTTAATGTAGCTCTGTTCCACGGGCATGTCTCAATCGATATCTTTGATCTCTTAACGACTCTTTTTACGTTTCACCCTTCTTTTTGCCTCATATATCCTTGACGTTTCCGCTAGCTCATTGTGTCGTCCTTCTTCCTCCACGTAACGCGTCGAGCTCATGGTTTCTTTTTACCCATTTATGGCTTCCCACTGAGTAAATTCTGCCGCAGGGGCACTTAGTTGATCCGTCTAGACCGAAACTGCATCCTAATCTTCCGTTTTCTCTCTCTCTCCCTCTCCCTCTTTGATGCCCAACTTTTTTAATCGGCGCGCGCATGGATTGATTCTGGGGCAAGAGAAAGTACAGGGATGCTCTAGACCACGCATACCCCT
>JBBPUI010000179.1:0-31255 GCA_038094615.1 Heimioporus aff. retisporus | reverse complement strand
TTCTTACTTCAGTTTAGAACTCGAGACATCTGAACTTGGTCGTGTGGTTCGCTTTGATAGTTTCTCCAAGATTCTTTCAGCGGGCATGCGGCTAGGTTTCGCATCAGGTCCAAAGCCGATTATCGATGCGATGGATAGACATGTATGTCGTTGTTTGCTCGATCCGCTACGTCTGAAATATGTGGACATGATGATTGTCTAACTTCAACCTCTCTGGGTACAGACAGGTTCCGCTAATCTTCAGGGTTCTTCTCTTGTGCAGGCTATCGCAATAGCCCTGCTCGAGCGGTGGGGATATGAAGGCTTTTTCGTCCACACAGAGGCTGTGGCAGCGTTCTATAGAGAAAAGAGAGATGCTTTCGAGAACGCACTGCAAACTCATCTCGGAGACCTTGCAGAATGGAGGACGCCAGAAGCTGGAATGTTCTTTTGGTGGGTGATTCCTTCGGACATTCAGTGCTGCACGTCGTGGGCATGTTGAACGAGGCATTTGTTGAACTGTGCGAGGGTGCATCCCCTCGGACCACGTCCCGCTGATGGGTGGAGGATGTTGTATTGATCGCTGCGGGTTCATACAGGTTTAAACTCCTCATCAATCCTGATGGCAACGAGGAAGGCGACACGAAGGAGCTTATTCAGACGACAGCCTACGAAAACGGTGTGCTTGCACTCCCCGGTACGGTGTTCTTCCCGGACGGACGCAAGACAGCTTACGTCAGAGCGTCTTTCTCTCTTTTGGAAAAAGATCAAGTCAACGAAGCACTGAAGCGGCTTAGAATGGTCTTACTAACGGAGCGGGATAGAAAATAGGTGCCGTGAACTGATAGATGGATGAATAAAAGGTTGCTAAGCTGGCTCGCCATTTGTCGTAGAATACCTCTCCACTCGGTTAGTAAATGGGAACCTGGGTGTCCCGCCCAATTCATTCGCTCTTGAAAACGTCTATTAGCGCACATCTGCCAGTTCCGGATTCGACGGTGTACCGTCGTCATGTGAGACAGACTGCGATCCGAAACATGGGTCCGCCGAGGCGGTCCGGCTTGGGCCGGACCGGACATTCCCTGATGGCATGGACAACGCATGTCTTATTGCTTACATGCAACCAACCCTCCGGTTTGTTGGCCGAAATGAAAGAACGGTCTGGCAAAACTCTCAACCATCGGCATAAACTCCAGTACGCCAGCTCTCAAAATACTCCCGAAACGGGCAGCGTAGACTGTGGCGAAGATAGGGCAATGTGTTTTTCTCAAGTCTGGAGAGAATACCCGGTCATTCACCGACAGATCACATTCACAAGACACGAGAGTACCACGAGAGACGAGTGAGGTCCTGTGAGGATGTACGTGTCAACCTCACTTCGGCCCGAAAAGAGCGACAGAACCTCTCTTGATTGCGGCACCATTGGGATGAGATATCCAGGTCCTGGAGTCGAGCGGAATGCACGATTGGTTCGCAAAGCCGGACAAATTCATTGCCAGCGGAAAACGCGATTCTCACTCGACCTTGTGGACTCGATCGCCTCCACCATCCGCTCCAAGAGTCGACCGAAAGTCCTCATGTCACGACCACGTCCGAGCACACGACCGACAGTGCGGTACCTCGCACGCATCGGGACCGTTAAAACGAGATCGACAACTCGAGCAATCATATCCTCGGGCACTCATGTTTTGTGTGTCCATGGTGTCTTGACGTAAAACGGGCAACTTGGCCAAAGGTTGGGTGAGGAGCAATCGAGATCATCTGGTTGGTGAAATCCCCTTCACGAGTGATGGAACAATCAGGACACAGCGGACCGCGAAGCGGCGCCGACACCCGCAAAAAGAAGCGAAAAACCTGGTAGGCATGAGTCATGGAGCAAAGGCAAAGGACTGACCGCAGCCCAACGTTCATTTCAGACTTCAGCCCCTCTTAATTAACTCCTTGCCTATGGGACTCGGCGAATCCAATGCACACCCCAAAAGTTCGGGGTGTGCAGATTACGCTCTGATGTGCTGCTGGCGGTGACCCCTTGGCGTGTGTAGCAACCCTCTCACGGAACGCGAGGCTGCTCATTTAGAATACAGGGTCAAGGCGACCCGTGCTACCCATGCGGCAGCAACGGAATGTGTTGTGTAAGGACGGCCAGGTATCGTGAAGAAAGAACAGAAATTTGTATCCATGGGAAGGCTACCGTGGGAGGCAGACGACCCGAGGCAAGCACGGAGTTGAACCCCAGAATCTCCAAACGCGTGTCATGGCCAGCAAGTCTCGGTGTATACGCCAAAGTGCTGGCCATTGAGAATGTCAATATTTATACACACCAACGCACAACCGTGAAGATTTGATTTTTTTCTCGGGGCATGCAAGAGTCTTCTTGTGGTCACTGAGGCATTGGCGAAAGACACGCATGCGCGGTGTCGACCTGGTTACAAGCTAACCGACGAAGCTACCAGCGTAGGTGTCTAACTGGATGGCGTTCACGACTTTTAGACATTTCATATGGTCGCAGAATTGGAACCACCGGAGTCGGGCCGGAACGAGCAAGGAAATAATTCGAGTTGAACTTCGAAGAAGAACACAGTCGCATTAAAATTGCCAACACAATAATTATTAGGTGCAGTTGAGCTTTATAGTGCACGCTTGAAGCGACTAAAGCTTGTTTGCAACTACCATACAGACACTGGGCAAAACAAATCATTATCCATGACTTTCCCTGTCCGACGGGCCAGTTGAAACTATACACCCGGACCTTGAAATGGTACAGGAATTGTTGTCGTCAGCTCATGATGAAAGATTCCAGATAATCCCACGTTGCACCCACACCAGTCCAGGCATCCATCCTTACTTTTGGTGCGGGTTTACTGTAATCCCGTGGGGATTCATATAACCGCTGTTATCACACTTTTGGGAAGCTACTGCCTGCACTCCGGGGAGTCCAATTCCCACAACATTAAATTCGATCAAGGGTAATTCGATGGTCGAAGACTTGAGTGGGGACGGTGAACATGGGATGATATGTTGGTCCGACACTGGTGGTCCAAATCGAACTTATGTGAGAAATGTCATGATTGACTTCTCGCCCAGCCCAGCCCAGGATCCCGCGGAACGGTGAGTAGTTTGCATATCCACTGCTGGTTCTCCAGATCTTTTACCCTAGGTTCTGTCATGCAGCGTGTCATTCAAGCTCGTCTATTTATGAGAAACTATGACCGCCTGCTCGGACGACAACAGTATTTGTGTCATAATTGGATTTGTTGCCGGAGACCGTAAGCTTATTCTGTACTCCAAGCTTTTACTTATTTCCCACGCCTTTAGCTCCCATTCCCGAACTTGTGAGTCCTGGAAAAAGTGTCTAAGATCTGGGCAGAGAGCCACCAGGACGGCCAGTGACGGATGTCAGTGCTTGAATATGAGTGTGAATGCCTTGGATACCTTCGTCATAAACTTCGACTTTGTCAACCATGTACTGTTTCCTCTGCCCTCACATCCCAGCTGAAGTGAAGATATTGTACGTTTTACTTGCAAGAACAACCCTGTTACTGAATATTCGACAGTCCATCCGGCGTCCGGGGTCACTGAGAAACGAGAACCACGGTCCTTATCATCTGAAATAGCACTGAATTGGTGCCGTGTGTCAGATTTGATTATCCTTGGCTCCATTCCCCTCGATTGCTACTAGAAGAAACGAACAACATGGTAAGACGGGTAGTAGTGAAAACCTGGCCTGAATTCACGAATATCGACGACAGGGATCGCAGAAGGTCGAGTTTCTTCCTGCGGAGCATTACAAACGTTTTCTCTCCAAGACCGCAAATGATTTCAAAACACCTCTCAGTGGGTTTACCACCATCTTGTTTTCATGTCAATTCTTGACTGTGTCCGCGTCATTACACGACCGGCGATGATCGCATGATACTCTCGTTGCTTGTACCGCGATGGTGTACCAAGTCGCGGAATTACTTCCTCTAGAAAATGCTCCGGGAATGATCTCCTTTCTCGCGGGGAAACCAAACGAAGATATTTTCCCCTTCACATCCCTGTCCTTCACTGCCATTTCGCCAAGCGACCCCTCTCAAGAGATCACGTCCACTTTGACGTCTTCAGCCCTCAAACAGGTGTTGCAGCCTTACCCACCGACGGATGGAATTCCAAGGGCAAAGGCGTGGATCGCCGGATTACAAGAGTACACGCACGGACGAAAGTATGACGAGGGTTGGACGATAGCAATGGGTGTCGGGTCGCGAGACGTGTCTTACAAGGTGGGTTTTGCCTACCTCTGGAACTTGGGTAAAGTTTGAGGAGCGGTCTGACGCTGTAGGCTATCACGGCGCTTCTCGATCCTGGAGATTCCATCTTCATCGAAAACCCAGGGAACTCGTAAGTAGTAGAGTGCGATGGCAACGTGGCGCCAGCATGGCTGACTGTGCCACGCTGCAATCGAAACGCAGTGGATTGATACCCATTCTCCAGAGTCTACACTGCGAAATGGTCGGTAAGTATGATTTATTACACCGATGAGAAATATGCCGCTCACGGCAACCTGCAACATCAGAGGTGGAGACGGACCTCAAGGGATTAATTCCTGCATCACTGCGGAAAATTCTTGAAAACTGGCAGGAGGGAAAGCCGAAACCAAAGTTGCTACACACCGTGCCTGTAAGTACCTGAATGCCCGAAGATGGTCGGATGATATCCCGAAGAAACGTGTTACAGTACGGTAATAATCCTACTGGGATGACGACCACAACAGGAGACGCCGCGAAATCCTCGCACTGGCCAGGGAGCACGACTTCCTCATTATGGAGGGTACGTGGGTTTATTCCCAAGCGGATACACGACGATCATACGCATTGTTTCAGATGACCCATATTATTGGCTCTATTACAGCGACGAGGAGCGCCCGCCGTCTTATTTCCAACTTGAGCTTGAGCTACCCGAAGTTGGCCGAGTGCTTCGGTTTGACAGCTTCTCGAAGATTATATCGGCAGGGGTGCGTTTCGGCTGGGTATCGGGACCCAAGGTCATAATCGACGCAATTAACGCTCAGGTGTGTCACACGATGAAAGCTGGTCAATTGTTTACCCGGATGCAAAACGATAGACTGGCTTGTCGAACGTGCAAGCGTCGGGAGTGACACAATCGATGGTCATCTCCCTCGTTGAAAAGTGGGGCTACGATGGATTCAAAGCCTTTACGAGAAACGTGTCGGAGGTCTACCGGAGAAAGCGGGACATTTTTGACAGGGCATTGCAGGAGTACCTGGGGGATGTCGCCGAATGGAACAAACCAGAATCCGGATTGTACTTTTGGTGCGTTTATTCATACGCCAAATTCGTAACCCGCGGTGCCTGTCCCCCATGCAATGCGCTGATGCGTGGGCCGAACAAACAGGGTAAAACTTCTTCCGAATGCAAATGGCGATGGCGAATGTGACACAGAGAAGCTTATTTTGAGGAATGCGTGCCAAAATGGCGTTTTGGCGCTCCCAGGGGTGGCCTCCCTTCCAAACGGTGGGAAGTCCGCGCACGTGCGGCTCACGTTTTCATCGCTGTCAGAAGAGAAGGTGCGCGAAGGATTGAGGAGATTGCGGGCAGTGATCATGAAGGAAAAAGCAGCCTAATGAAACAGCATGAGTGCGTGCATTACATAAGTACCCCCGTGGGTCACTGTATGTGTACCAATAAATACCACAACTGCGCGTCAAAACAATCTAGCTTGATCAGCGGATGAAGTACGGACAAGTATCATTCGATACCTCGGACTTGGGGGGCGTTTCTTGTGATACTCGTGGGGGTAGGCCGTTTTACATCCTGTGGTTGTAGATCGAGATCGAGGTGACGAAACGAAGTCGAACCCCATATATTATTCTACACATAAGGCCTATGGCAGGTACCACGTATGACGCGTCGATACATGCAGATAACCAACCTATGATGCGAATGTGATGGAAGGTTAGTTGAGCAACAGAGTACTTACTTTATGGACACGCCCGGACGCCCTTGGGATTCATGGTGTCATAGATCAGTCAATTACATAGCGGCAGCCCGAGTCTGATAGGTGAACTCCGATTAGTCTCCTGGAGTCGTAAAATCTCACTCGACGATATCTGTGACATCAATATACTGTACCTTGGGTGATAAGACTAACCTAGACGTCTGTACGCCAACTTGAAGCGGCACACGTGAGCCCTGCCAATCTTAATTTATTCGATACGCACCGATCATTTTGATTCTTTAAACAATCGTGATCCCATAAAGCGTTGACTATTGTGCGAGTAAATGTCAAACGCCAGTCCGACGTTGACGGGCCCGAATCAGACGGGATTCACAAGGAAATGACATGATCGATTTCTTGCTCCGCTCAGGGTTACGCGAGTCGGTCGAGTCGTCATTGCAAGAGGGCGATATCCAGGCGTTCGCCGCCGGTGCTTCAAGTGACTAGGCACGTTCCTGTTTTGCTGTGTTGCGTTTCAATAACGAAGAAAAAAAAAACCGATCAGAGTCGAGCGCGAACCAAAGCGGCGCACTAAGTGCTGCATGAGTGCACTCACGAGCCAGAGCTCACACCCAAGGCCATCGCGTCGTGAAACTTGCCGCTCGGGAGCAGAGCGCATGTGCCGAGGTAACCTAACACCTAGCTTAGCTCTTGAGCGTGGTGCGTGAACTACGCCTGTTATTACTCACCTGCCTATCGTATCGGTCGGCCGAAATGAACGCCCAACTGTGTCGACGATTATTCCCATACGCTCACGTCTATCATCCCAAAATATTCCCAAGAGGGTCTGGACAGCCAAGATAAGGGAATATACGTGGCACTCTCGAGGGAATATCTATCACTCACCATCACAGAATGCGACTAATTGCCAGATCACGAGGTCAGGAGTGACTAGTGATAAACGAAATAGCACGCGGTCTGCAGGGGCGATTGCACCCTACTTAAGTTAGTGCCGAATATTATGCGCTGGATTTCGCATAGTGCGCTTCATATCCGCCTCCTCGACGCAGCTTCGCTGTGAAGCAACAACATATGGTAAGTAATCGATCCAGGAGGCTCCCACGGCTCACATTAACGGCGGAGTAAATCCACAGGAATCGCAACAGGTCAAGTACCTCGCTGCGGAGTATTACAGCCGCTTCCTCTCCAAGGTTGCGAACGACCTCAAACTTACCCAGAGTGAGTTTTCCACCATCTTTCCGCCGATGCTAAACCGTGATTGGGTTCAATAACCGACGGTAACTACATGGAACCTTTGTGACTTGTACCGTTGTGGCGCACCAGTTCTAGCATTACGTCCGCTGGAAAAGACTCCGGGCGTACTTTCCCTTCTTGGGGGAAAGCCGGATGAAGACCTTTTCCCCTTTACATCACTGTCCTTTAACGCCATTTCGCCAAGTGACCCCTCTCAAGAGATCACGGCCACTTTGACTTCTTCAGATCTCAAACAAGTATTGCAGTACGCACCGCCAGATGGTATTCCAAAGGTAAAGGAATGGATCGTCGGGTTACAGGAGCACACGCACAATCGAAAAGTTGGTGAGGGCTGGACGGTAACGATAGGAGTTGGGTCACAGGACGTGTCCTACAAGGTCGGTGCCACCTACTTCTTAAAATTGAATTTATGGGGATTAGACACGTAGGCTATCATGGCGCTTATAAATCATGGGGATTCCATACTCATCGAGAGTCCTGCGTTCGCGTAAGTAGCAGATTACGGGGCATATTGAACAGTTTATCCCAGCTCGCAATTGAAACGCAGCGGGCTGATACCCGTTTTCGCGAGTTTGCACTGCAAAATGGTTGGTAAGTTTGGTGCGTAATTTGATGGCAAGGGCACAGCTCACGAAATTTGCAACAGAGGTTGAAACGGACGCCAGAGGATTAGACTCTGCATTATTGCGGAAAGTTCTCGAAACCTGGCCAGAGGGAAAACCTAAACCGAAGCTGCTATACACTGTACCCGTGAGTACCTGGGTATTCAAAGACGGTTGAATCATGTACATATCCCGAAGAACTGTATTGCAGTATGGCGGTAACCCTGCTGGCATGACGACGACAATAGAGAGGCGCCGAGAGATCCTTGCACTGGCTAGGGAGCACGACTTTCTCATTTTGGAGGGTGCGTGGGTTTATCTTTGAGGTGACACATGACGATCCTACGCATTGTTTCAGATGACCCATATTATTGGCTTTATTACAGCGACGAGGAGCGCCCGCCATCTTATTTCCAACTTGAGCTTGAGCTACCCGAAGTTGGCCGAGTGCTTCGATTTGACAGCTTCTCGAAGATTATATCGGCGGGAATGCGTTTCGGCTGGGCTTCGGGACCCAAAGCCCTCATTGACGCCATTAATGTCCAGGTGTGTCCCAATGTCACCGATGTCAAGAGAAGGCAATCATTTACTGGGTCGGGGGATGAACGGCAGACCGGCTCGTCAAATCTGCAGGCATCGTCGGTGGTACAATCGATGGTACTCGCCCTCGTTGAACGGTGGGGCTATGACGGGTTTGAAACGTTTACACGAAACGTGTCGAACATCTACAGGAGCAAGCGGGACAGTTTCGACAAAGCGTTGCGGGAACACCTGGGGGACATCGCTGAATGGCACAAACCCGAGTCAGGGCTGTTCTTCTGGTACGTTTACTCGTGTGTGGACCGTCCGATTTTGAAATTTGATGTCCGCCGTGCAATGCGCTGATGGTGTGGGCGGAATGGATAGGGTAAAGCTACTTCTGAACCAAAACGGCGACGAAGGATGTGACTCGGAAAGGCTCATTTTGACGAAAGCGGTCCAAAATGGAGTTTTGGCGCTGCCGGGAGCGGCCTCCCTTCCTAACGAGCGGAAGTCCGCACACGTGCGGCTCACGTTTTCATTGCTGCCAGAAGAGCAGATACATGAAGCGCTGAGAAGATTGAGGGCCGTGATCGTGGGGGAAAGGGAGGGGGAGTAGCGAGAAGATATGTGCTACTGTTGCCATGTCAGATATGATGATGGCGTAGATAATCAAAGCTTGCCTTCTGCCGTGTCAGCAACCCTCATCGACCTGACACACATCGTTATCACGTCACTTGAGAACGCGCGCACAGCGACTTTATTACCTTGATCCATCTCACCATGGCCATCGTGGACGACCCCATTCCTGCGAACGCGTGTTTTTTAGTCAAATGCGACCAATGCGGCAAGACCACCTGGAAGGTGCGTCCATGTTTCCTTGGAGATGTTTTGTAATGCGCGATCTTCTGTGATTCATCGTGGGTGCGTCCACGCTCGCATCGAGGGTGGAAACCGAGTACGGATTTGTCGAGCGATGGTGCTATCTCACTATCGCGAGGGTGCACACATCCGTCCGCGGTACCCACGGTTGATTGTTCGCTTTCGTGTCGGTCTTGCTTCGCATTGGACGGTGCTAATTTCATTCCGGGTCGGGCAGGGATGTGGTCGTCATGTTGACGCGGTGAGTCCTCGTGCGTGGCTCGTTCGTCGTCGTCGTCGTTGTCGTGTCGATGCACGCAATCTGGAGTCTGGATGGGTCGGGCCAAGTACGGCGCAAGGGGGGAGATTGCTATTCTACGATATGGTTTGATGCGGTCCCTTTTCGAAGACACCCCCATCGCGGCGTCCTCAAACTCGTTCCCATTTCCTTGACATGGTACTCGCTTGGGAGTATCTATAAACGCACGGCGACCCGAGACACCTCTTACTGACATGCGTGGTTCTCAGATCATGAAGGACGTGAAGGAGGGGGACAAGTGCGTCTGCAGCAAGGCCGAGCAGAAGCGCGAGACGTAGTAGGCGACGAGCTCGTCGTGCCTTGGATGATCCTGTCAATATTGATAAACTGTCTGTAGCGAGAGATCCAAATTGCGATATACTCTTTCCATTAGGCGGTGTCAGATGTCCTCCTCCCCGACCCTTACTTGCTCTCCTCCAACGACGCTGCTTTCTATCTGCCACCACCACCACCACCACCACCATCTCCCCAGCCATAATTCCCTCCGTGTTCTCGCTCCTGTTCTGCCTCAGGGCTCTTCATGTCGTCCAGGTCGCAATGACGGCCAACCCAGATCCAGCTGACACCGCCCTCCCTGGCGAACCGGCCTTTGATCCCCCTGGCTCGGTCCGCATGACCAGGGAGCTCCACTTTCTCTACAGCGACGACCGGCGTCCCAGGGTCAACCAGTATCTCCGTAGCCACCGTGTTGGCAAGGGCCAGCACGGCGAGGTATGGGTCTGTTGGGACCTCTTGGACAATCGGCGCGAGGTGGTCAGTACTCCCTATCCCTCTCCCCCGCTTCATTCCCTCAACGCCGCTTCTCGACGCTCTGTCAGGCAATAAAGGCCGTCAAGCGTAACAATCCGCGCGCCGAGAAAATGAATCTTCTCCGCAGGAGAAACCTTCCGACCTCCCCCCATACGCCTCTCACCGACAAGCTGGGCAGTCTAGAGCAAAAAATACGCAAGGAGATCGCAATCATGAAAAAATGTCGCCACGGGCATATCGTTCGTCTCCTCGAGGTCATTGACGACAAACTCAACGATAGAATCTACATGGGTAAGCCCGCTGCTTTTGTTGCAAATCCCACCCCTCTCTGCTTTTCGGCTTCGCACCACGGGCGAGTATCTCAGCAGAGGTATCATGACCCCGTGGCTGCAGCTCGGGACACGGTACAATGGGGTGACCCCTCGGCCTCTCCTTTCTGTGCGCTCATAGCGGTCCTGTTTAGTTATGGAGTATCTCGGTGGCGGCGAAATCAAGTGGCGCAATGAGCACCATCAGCCAGTCTTGCAGGTCGACCAATGTCGACGAATCTGTCGCGATGTTATTCTTGGTCTAGAGTATTGTGCGTGGGTTCTTCGTTCCACGTTCATCCTTCCACTTACCGTTTTTCGCCTGTTTCCTGCTCTCAGTACATTATCAGGGAATTATCCACCGTGACATCAAACCAGCGAACCTTCTCTGGACTGCGGACCGGCAAATGGTCAAGATAACAGATTTCGGTGTTTCCCATTTTTCTTATGCCCAGCGTTTGGCTGCTGCCGGGCGTGGTCAAGTGGCGCTCGACGACCCCAACGACCCGATCCTGCTGGATGACTCAGATCTGTCAAAACGCGCCGGTACTCCACCTTTTCTCGCCCCTGAGGTGATCGCAGAGTATACAAGTACCGAAACGTCCCCGATAATCTCAGCTTCTACTACTAGCACCACCTTGCATTCCAACAAATCTGCCACTCATATCAACTCCTCGTCCACAATCAAGGGCTCTCCTACCATCTCCCACCGCCAGCCTATCACGAAAGCCATCGATGTCTGGGCCCTCGGCGTTACGCTGTACTGCCTTTTGTTTGGACACATTCCATTCCAGGCCCCTGATTCTAGCGAATACGTCCTGTACAATGTCATTTGCAACAACGACTGGGAACCCGATGAACATATGGGTAGTGACCACAAGCCGTCGGGAGGTAGACGCCCATCCAGGACGCACGAAAGTTGGATCGTCATGAACCTCCTTGACAGGTTTCTCCAGAAGGATGCCAAGAAACGTATTACGCTCAACGATGCTAAAGTGAATAATTGCTTTTCTTTCAGCAGGACATGCCACCTAACATCGTATTAGCGTTATTCTTGGTTTTTGAGCGATATACCGAACCCAGACGAGTGGCTCAGCCAGACCTCACCGAGCAAGAACGACATTGTCATGGTCACAGAGAATGAGACCCGGACAGCGATGACGACGGCGAGGTTCACCTGGGGTTGGCACAGACGTCTCACCAACCGTATTTCTTCCCTCTTTCGTACCGTTCGTACACCTCGTTCCTCTCGCCATAGTGTTCGAAACGACGACGACGACGATAACACCACTGGTACTCAGTCGCTTTCGCCAACCGTTGCTGTCGGACGTCACAAAAGCGCTGCTGCACGTTTACCGGACCTCGAGATTCGTGAAAAGGCGAAGCAAAGAACTGTCCGATCGGTTACACAACGGAGCGACTCTACACAAAACGTGGCCCGAAGAAGGGAAAAGTCCATCGAAAGATGGGCACGATCGGCTGCAAATGCTTCTTCTCGAGACTCAAAGTCGAAGCCGGGGCTCGCAGCCGGCCGTTGTGGTCCCCTTGTCCCACCCGGAGAAGACCTTGCTCATTCGATGGTGGATTCCTCGCACTCCGTGGGATCCCGGAGTCGACCCTCAAGTCGCGGAAAAGAGTGTCCAAGTACTCCGTTACATGACGATGAGCATTCGCGTCACCATCGTTTTTCATTCTCTTCAATGTGGCGTCTCCATCCCCCTCGCAAAACTGTTTCCCAGGCTTCTTCACCTATCGATTCACCGGGTGCACCAGTTTTCCGAGAGAATACTCTGAAACCTGGGCCTTCTGCTGATATCATCGCACGGCGGAGTGATGAGGTGCTACGACATCATGGAAAGGAATGCTCGCGGAGCACACATCAGTGTCATGGCGTTCTCACCGCGGCACGACGCGCGTCAAGCTGGGGCGAACCGATCAACTACGTGGAAGAGGTGACGAGCCTAAATTCTGGCGAACAAGACGGGATAGATGACGATGCTATGTTCCTGGGAGCTGGTGGTGTAGAGCACACCACCATTGTGTCGAACCTCCCGTTTGGTCTTAACCAGGCAACAGAGGCTATAAATCATTCTTCTACTCTTGTGCGGTCCTCACAACCGGAGCGATCACACCTCGGGCCCTCCGTACATATTTGTTGCGACGTCTGCCATGTGGAGTCTGCGCCTGGCCGTCACCATCGCTCCACGACAACCAGTCCCAGCCCTCTCCATCATGTCACCTCTGAATCGGACTTCAATCACACCAGCGAGGAAGAAGAATACGAGGATCCAGATTCAGATTACAGCTTCTTCCGTGATACACGAAGGGAATATGAAGAACGTGAGGCGTTCCGCGCGAATGCAAGCCAGATGTATGACGACGAAGATGATGAAGAGAGCGAGGAGGAAATGGTACCGATAGAGTTCAAGCGACGTCGACCATCGGTGTCAGTGACTGCCGCGTCTCCACCGCCGCCACCGCCATTATCGGATCCCTCTGAGGATGGGAACTAGCTAAATGGCCTGTCAGACCAAGCTCCCGCAATGGTCATTGATCGCCGTCCTGCGCACTCAAATTACGGTTTGTCGATATCCAATTCCGAACACACGCATCAACCCTGTTTCTCCTTTGGGCGTTCGGCTCCCATCGTGTATGCTGTCGTTCGAAAGAGGTGCGCCCCGATATATGATGTGACTCAATTCACGGTCGCGTCCGACGCCGCGATCTATTCCCATCCCTTTGTTTGCGTTTGCGATCGTTCGTGATGTCCACGCTGTGTCCATGTTCTTATCGTTTGTGATATCATTGTTTTTTTCTTTCTTTCCTTGTTTACACATCGCTGTACTCTGATACAATCGTGGTCGCGTTCATTTGTCATATTCATTATCCCGACTGGTTCACCTTATCTTCCTCTTTTTTTTCGTGCACAATGACCCTCGTTTCATTCTTTTTTTCTATTTCCGAGCCAGGGGTGGACGATATGACCCGGATAGAACCACACTGCTCCCTCTCATTCATAGACAGGTCCCACCCCCTCTACCTTGCTGTCCACGTTAGGCTCGTTCATGCATTCCTAGATATTCCATTGTGCTCTAGTTGTACTAGTACAAAGAAGACGTATTATGGTCTACAAGCAACCTGTCCGGTTATGTGAGTGGTCGCTGCATTGATGAGAGAGCATGGTAGGTGAAAACATACACGGCACCAAGGGAAAAAAAGGCGAGGATGATGACCAGATAGGCTCGATAAGAAACACGAGAGGGGGAGAAAAAAAAGGAGTGACAGACATGAGAAAGAAAATGAGACGTGCACATGCAAGATCGGTGTGATCTAAGGTTCCCTATAAACGAAATTGCTTAAAAGAGCATGGGGGGCCCGAGCGACCCTGTGAACGAGAAAAAAAGAATAAAAAAATAAGAAAAGACAAAACGAGCGAATCTCGAATGGCCCAACGAAGATGTCGGAATAGATAGGGCGATAAACACAGGCACGACCATATGTATGAACATCAAAAGGGACGAAAAGGTTCAAGGTCGAAGAAGAAGAGGGGTGGGGCGCCTGTCATGAACTTGAAACGATAGCGACCAACCAGTGGGCCGGGACCGCGACCGCGAGACCGCACTATGACGTCTTATGTCGGCCAGCCACCCGCAATCCGTGCGGCACCGTATCCAACGCGACCGACGATGCTCCACAGCGCCGACGTGCCGTCGGATCCGAAACCTTCGCCAGGTGCTTGCATCGTGTTGAAGCTCGACCACGCGGCACGGTCATAGTATGTCACACCGCCGACGGGCGTGTACTGTGCAGCGATATACGGTCCCATGACGAGGTACATGCACGCCGAAGCGCCCATGCAGAACAAGAGTTGTTTGACGATGCCGAAGCCAAACGAACCCCCGCTGCCGTTCCCTGACCCATCTTTGTCACCCCCGTAGACGTAGGTGTTGTAGATGTTGTAAAACTTGTTATGCTTTTGAGAACTGGGTCGTGGGCCCGTCTTTGTGGACGCTTCGACGATCTGGTCAATCACTGCACACTCGACGCCGAGTTCGGATTTGAGCGAACGCCATTCCTCGGCAGCATCTTCGGAAATACCGGCAGAGAGGCCGCTGATTGGAAGTTGGAGGCCATGGTGCCATTTTTGAAGTGTCTCGAGAGGATCCGAGGAAGCCACCTGCGAATAAGAAGGAGGTAGGTCACTGTGAGCATGTCCACCTTTGGGAGTGGGTGGGAGAACGGTCGACGAAGATGAGGCAAGTGAATCGCCCTCTATTGGGGAAGGCGAACGAGATGGTCCCGGTTCGACGTCTGGTTCAGCGTCCGTTTGAATTTCAATGCTTGCAGTAATTCGAGGAATCGGGAGCGGTTCTGGTTCGGTTTGTGTGGCGAAAGCAGTGGTCGACTTCTCCTCTGGATGTACGGGGAGGGGCTCGGCCTCGGTTTGCATCGCGCACGAAGCAGTGTGCTCAGACCCATGGTACTGCGTCGAAGCATCCAGATACTCCTTTGTTTCTTCGAACGTGAAGCCCTCCACTTTTGACCGACCGCCCATTTTCTGTAAAAAAAAAGTCCATCAGAATCCCTCAGTCGAAGCGGTCAACGTACCCGCTTCTTCCTCGTGATGATCGTCTGAATCACATCCTCTTCGCCTTCCGTATCCTGCGCGCCATCGTCGTCAACATCCAGCCCTTCCTCCTCGTCCTCGTCATCCAATGGCCAGTGACCACCCATCTTGCCCAACAGTTCTGCACCCAAGCTCTTGCTCATACTCCCCTTGGCGCTACCGGCACCGCTACCAGGACCTTGACCAATGCCCATTGCCCCTAAATTCCTCATCTCATCCATCTCGAACCGCATCCTATCGATCGTCTCCTTGAGCATCAAGTTTTCTTGCTTCTGCTCGTCTAGCTGCGCGTGGGCTTGTTGAGCATGCAAAAGCTCGGCCTCGAGCTGGGAGAGACGCTCCTCATAGGTATCGTGCTCGCGCGCATACTTCTGAGCTTCCAAGGCTTGCAATGCGGCCGCGTCCTGCAGGTCTTTCAGCTCTTGGTCGCGCCGTCGAAGGGTATTGCGATATCGTTCAGACTCAGCTAGCAAGATGCGGATCAAAAAACCACGATAAGAAAAGATCGGTGAACAGGACACCGACCACACTGTTCCTGGTACTGCTTCTGCAAAGATTGATACGAAATGCGCGCGTTTTCGAGACTCTTTTGTAGCTTGGCAATTTCGCTTTCGAGAGCGGCCATTTGCGTCGAGTTGACACGCTATGATCTCGTTGAGCATCTACCACGCCACCCAGACGGTCAAAATTCGCGACGCGCACCTCCTTTGCTCTCAACTCTTTTTCCTCCCTCTTCGTCGCGGTCAGCTCAGTCTTCAGCTCCTCCAGTCGCACCTGCATCTCTTCCAGATCGTTGTCATGCTCCGCAAGTTTATTGTGAAGAGCGCGATCAGCTTCCATCAACTTTCGGCTCAACTCGGCGTTCGCTTTCTGCAACGCGTCGACCTTGTCAAAGGGCTCGAGAGACACCGTCGACGACGTAGCGGAACGATCGAGCACGAGCCCCAGCGATGACTCGTCTTCGCTGTCCGAGTCGGATCCCGATTCGGACGCAGAGCGACGTGGCATGGGCAAAGACGAGATGTCATCCATGAACGCGTCCGCGCCACCCCGAGGATAGTCGAATGACTGGTCGAACGAGGAGTCCGGAGAGACACTCTCAGGTGACATGGGCATGTCGCGATCCCGGTCTGGTGTACCGTAATGAAAACCGATCGAATTCAGAGGCTGCGATGCTGTGCGTGAATGTGGGCGCGCAAAAGGGGGTGATGTGAATGAGGAAGTGGCACTCAAAGGAGTTGTGGGGTTTGACGGTGCACGTGTGCGGCCTGGTGTGCGTCCCCACGCGGAAGGACTGGTCACCGAAGACTGCGACCGAATCAGTACGTCTCGTAAAGGAGAAGTGACGTGCTCGGAAATTGATATGCACCTCATTATCACTCGATCCGCGCGAGGACGATCCGTCGAGACTTTTCCGCCTACTAGCAGGTGCGGGTCGCTTCGCCCAACTCGACGGTGCAGTCGAGCTGAGCGGCGTCGTCCTTTGTCGCCTCGACGAGTCGAATGCGGATGGGGGACCGCTCTGTAAGGGTGTCTTGGGGGGTGCGCTTGGCGCTCGGCTAGACGTTTGCGAGCTCCGACTGGACGATCGCGACGCGGATGCACCCCGCGCAAACGGGTGTCGTCCCCGATCGTTCGGAAATGTCATGTCGTCGCTATCACCTCCGTCGCTTCCCTCTTGCGGTGAGTCATCGGGGTTCTCGCTATGCCGTGGCAACGAAGGCTGTTCGGACGCCTGAGACTTTCCCGGGGATTCACGGGGACTGTTCTTGGTGCGTTCGGCAACGAATTGGAGGAGGACTTTTGGTGTGACTTCGATGCCCGGATTACTTGCAAGGAGATCACGGAGCATTTCCATTTCAGAGTCGGTGAGAAGGTCGACGTCATTATAGAGGTCTGAGAATTGGCGAATAACATCTGGGAGTGCGTCTGCGGGTATTGTGGATTCATTGGCTTGGTTGAGACGCGACGACGGGTGGGTAGAAAATATTTGGACGAGGTCGCGTTCGATGTCGTTGATCGAGTCTCTGTTTCGCCCGTATATCGACTACACAACACTTAATTGAGCACAACGCAACCAGAACGCGTCAAATGGACGTACCATGGTTCTCAAGGTGTAGGGGATGGTGGAAGTCGAGGAAGAAAATGTACAAAGCGAGTCGAACACGAAACCAACATTCAAGTGGTAGTTGGTACAACAACCGACAAACAATCCACAACAAACTATCTGATCGGCTGTGCATGTGGACTATGGAGTATTGTACAGTTCAAGATCGGAAATGTCTAAGCAATCATCTCATCTACAACCTCACCGCCTCTCCTTGACAAACAGGTGGAGCATCAGGAAGCTCGCCACCGTGAATGTCACAAAAGATATTCCCAAAAGCGATATATTCGGCCACCAGAAAGACTGAGGCCACGCATCAACATTGAGCTATCCCAAATAGTCGCAAGACATACCTGTGCGCGGAGACCGAATATCGACAAAATCGTTGCAGCAGGCACGTCCAATTCAACGCCGTACTGGGCATCCACCGTTTAGTCAAAGCGTAAGTTGATACACGGAAGGATCTCACCCGGATTTCCTTCAGCTGGAGATACCGCAACTCATTGACAGCCAGTGCCTCAAATGCGGCGTGGAAAAAGGAAATGGTATGGAGCCATTGGAAAACTGGCGTAACTGTTTCCCTGTTGATCAGCAGGCCCGTAAAGAGGAGGCTGGGAGTGACATCAGTCTCATAACCGCTGCGCTGCAACAGGCGGACAACAAACTCACTTGAACAACATGACCAGCGTCCCGACCAAACTCGCCACACTCGTGCTCTTGAATGCGATGGACAACAATAATATCACGCTTGCAGTCGTCAAGTTGAACAACACCAAAGTGAGCATAAACTTCCAGAAAGCAGGGACAGTAGCAACCAGCCCAACGAAACCATACACGATACCTCCAAATAGGAGTGGTGGCACCAGACGCAACGGAAGGATATCAAAGAGGACCTATGTCGCCCAGAGATTGATAAAGACATCAATGTCAGGGACGATAACTTACCTTGGATGAGAAGTAGGTAAACGTTGAGTAGTATCCATTTGCTCTGTAACAAGCAATATTAGTGCCAAGGCTCACTCGGACGCATCTGACATACCTCTCTCGCATGAATAAAATCCTTTCATTTGCAAACAACCCCAAGCTTGACAGACACGAGAAACCAAACAGCGCCAGCGTGAAGAAGAATAATCCTACGCATAGATGAATAACTGCAACAAGGTTTACTCAAATCAACAGGGAGCTCACCAAGACGATTCTGGAAACCTGCAATGTCATTTCCGACAGCGTGGAAAAAAAGACCGCAGATCACTATCATCTCGGTCAGTATGTATGCCATGAACGGTACTGCTGTCTGGTCAAAGCAAATACAAATGATACTCACAGGCCAATGCAATGCTCCCAAAATAATGAGCAGATAGCAACGCAGGGTCCCTATACAAGTTCTTGAACGCCCTGCCACTCAGGATCCTGAACTGCGTGGTCCAACTTGCACTGCGTCTTCCCCTTAGTAGTCCAGTCTCTCCAACGACGTCGCGCATCTCAATCATGCCAGCCCTTTCGCCATCGCCGCTTATCGTTCCATTGGACCGTGCAGCGACGTTCGCAGGGGAAGAACTAGTATCCGATGGGAGCACGAGCGAATTGGCAGAACGAACAGCTTCAAACTCAGCCTGCAGATGGCGAGCAGTCAAACTGCCATCGTACGCGGTGACGAGTTCCACGAGCTTCTCTGGCAAGTCGCGACCAGCGAGGCCATTTCGTTCGTTCCTCACAACATCGAGAAGTTGCGATGTCTTTCGTTTAATCGTGGAGCTAATGCTCATTCGGCGGCTAGACGTACGGGTTTGCAGTTCAGTTTCGTCATCATTGGGAGACGCAGCCAATAACGCCCGTTCTTCGTCACCACCGGGAGAGTATGAAGAGGATAAGCGCGTTGCACTTGATGAAGGATCTACAGAGGGTGACCCCAAATCATCGTGTTCGCTGTCGTGTTCGTTGGCAGCATTGACCGTTAGATCGACTGGGGGAATAAATGCGATATAACTATAAAAGCCTGCGAGAACTTACTCAAATAATCGGCCAAATTAAATCCAGCAGGACAACCTTTCCCGATACTCTGCAACCACTCTCCCACGCCTTGCAGCTCGTTTTCAGTGCCCCCGTCAACACCATCGATGAGCCGCGGTGCCGTAACGGACTTCATAGGACCAGCCCATACGCATCGGCCTTTTGCCAACACGATCAGCTCATCAAACAAAGCAACGATCCCGCTCCGAGGTTGATGGATGGTAAGAATGACGGTGCGGTTGTACGTTCGAGCAAGGTTCGAGAGCGACTCAATGACAGATTGAGCGTTATACGAGTCGAGACCTGGTTAGATGTACGAGCTGCTCAGAATCGTGGTAATCATACAATAAATTACATCAAAGGACTCACCGCTTGTAGGCTCGTCGAGGAATAAAATGGATGGGCTTGTTACCAGTTCACAAGCAATGGAAACGCGTCTCTTTTCTCCTCCCGAGATCGAACGTTTGCCTACGGGGGTACGCAACGGTCGAAGGAAATACCACGGATAAGCTATGACGACTCACCACTGCCACCGATCCTCCTGCTCATAATGCCCCTGATGCCCAGCTCCTCCAACGTGCCATGCACCCTTGCAATCTTCTCGTCTTCCGACATCTCCCTTGGTAGCCTCAAGAGTGCACTATACAAGACCGTCTCATACACTGTTAGCGTTTCCATCAGCGTGTCCTCTTGATCGACGTATCCAGACACCCGTCGAACTTGAGAAGACGTCACGGCTCTGCCGTTGATGAGAATCGAACCGTTGACGGAGCCAATTTTGGAACGATGAGCCAAGATATCGAGCAGGGATGATTTACCACTCCCAGAAGCGCCCATAACAGCAGTCAACTTCCCAGGGCGTGCCACGCCGCGGACATCTTTCAACACTTCCAGTCCGTTAGGAAGGGTATAGGAAAGTGATGAAAAATGGACAGTAGCGGGCACGTGCTCGGGGTGCGAAGGTGGGTGCCTTGGATCCGCTGGGAGAGAAATGGCACCTGCGTTCGGAGAAGCGGAGTGTGCACGCCCCACATACCAAAGAACTGTAGAAGCGGACGAAAATGATCAGCCGACAGCTTTGGGACGTAACACCCAGCTCATACTTGCAACCGTCAGAATAACAATCAGTCCGGCGCCAGCACTGCTAAGTGCAATCCATTTGGTATTGTCTGGCTTAGCCGGGCGCTTGGGTCCAAGATAATCACATTAACAAGCCATGCACAGATAAATACAGAAAATGACGTACTTGATAGCCAGGGACCTGAGAATAGTGCAGACATTCTCCACCCTCGCAATTGAGGGTAATGTAGGCATCCCCAAAGATATCATTGATAAGTGAGTTCATCGCGGGTTCTTCGAAACGGCAGCCTTGACCAGTCTTGCAACTAAATGTTGCAGGTCCCCGAATTTCTTCGACGAGGAAGTCCGAAATGTCTGACGCAAATGGATAAACACAAACCCCTAGACGAAGACGAGGAACATACCGACGCTGCCGTCCTCACCGCACAAGAACCTACCAGGTATACACTTGCACTTGATCTTGTCACAGTTGTAGGCAGTGGTGTTCACGTCATAGCCAGGTTTGGCCTCTGAGTTGCAATCGTCGAGACCACAATAAAATGATTCTTGCTGGGCTGTCCAGAACTGGAAAGAACACGACGACGTCGCATTATCACAACTAAAAGTTACTTGGGGTGGTCTGTCTGGAAGCATATCCAAGATTTTGCGATCTAACGAAAGAATAAATCACGGGAGCAATGACGAGATCGAGCAACCTACTGGTGATGTCGCACATTTGATGATTGTTGAACACCGTCTCCCCACCCTTGTAGCAAGTCATGTTTGCTACCGTGTCGTCATCGAGACCACCACGTATCGCACCGGGGAGGGGAAAGCCCACGCACGCATTGTCAGTTTTGCAAACTGGTAAAATTAGTGAGAAGGTAGAAGGGGTAAATCTGATGAATGGCGGCACCATTGCAGTTGATACCGCCCCAGCCTTCTTTACACTCGCATGGTTCATCCCCTCTGAGAGCCCTGTGGTCGCCGTCTGCGAGAGAGTCGCATTCTGGGGAATTTAATGAGATGTTGACCGAGCGAGAAGGGGAGACGCACGAGGGATGAGACAGTCTATTCCACCCCAGCCGGGGGGGCATTTGCATTGGCCGTCGTACTCGTTGCAATAGCCGAATTGACCACACGTCGACGAGGGGAGGAGACAATTGAAACACGGTGGACATTTGTCTGGATGGACAGGTCAGCAAATGCGGTGGACAATGCGGTGGGAGCTACGCGCCTGCCAAGTTGGACGTGCCCAGCGACTGACGCAACGTATGTATGAGTGTGCCACGGGCGACCAGACACGGCCACTTACGGAAATCTGGTAAGAAGACAGGCCCGGTGCGGTGCTGAGGCTCCAGGTCGAGTTCGAGCGCGACCTCGCAAGGACGTGGAGGACGAGACACGAGAACACTAGCGTCGGTGCCCGTAGCATGTCGCTGACACTCGGCCAAGGCGCAGTAGTCCAAGTTACCCAAGTTGGCAGTGACCGTGTTACAAATCCGGCGGAGTCTGAAAAGTTATCAATCAAGCCTCGTTTGGGGGTCTCGCCCTTGTTTTTCGCAACCACCACCTTTTGGTCAGTGCACCACCGCTGCGTCGCCGTGGCCATCGCTGACGGGCCATTGTTCGTGCAGCCATAAAAGCCCTAAAAATTCAAAAAAAGACCTCAGAAAAAAGCAGTTACTTTCTACCTCTTGTGTGCGTGCACCAAACCACCTTGCTCATCTCTCTCAACCGTGTTTTCCAGTCGTAAAAAAAAGTACTCAAGCAGTAACGACCCTATAATCCCAGAAAAGCACAAAAAACATGTCTGCTGTCGCCGAAGCCCAGCTGATCCAACCAGAGCCTGCCCAGGTTCCCCCTCCTCCCGCTCCCACCTACAACCCCCCTCAGCCGTCGGTCACCTCCCCTTCGGCATCCCTCTATGTGGGCGAACTTGACCCCACCGTCACGGAGGCCATGCTTTTCGAAATCTTCAATATGATTGGTCCTGTTGCCAGGTGAGTGACACCTATCGTCTAGCTCCATGGTACTGAGGCCCGCCTTAGCATCCGTGTCTGCCGCGATGCGGTTACCCGTCGCTCACTTGGGTATGCCTATGTCAATTACCTCAATGCCAGCGATGGTACGTGACAAATCTACCTTCATCCATCAATTACTCATGTGATACATCAAGGCGAGCGTGCCTTGGAGCAGCTCAACTACTCGCTTATCAAGAATCGTGCCTGGTAGGCCGCGATGGACGTCTGCGTCAATCCAACCTCACCATCTTCACAGCCGTATTATGTGGTCGCAGCGCGATCCCGCCTTGCGTAAGACTGGCCAAGGCAACATCTTCATCAAGAACCTTGATGAGCAAATCGACAACAAGGTATTTGAGCAGTTTGATCAGCCACGTCGGAATCACGTGAACACCCCGATAGGCTCTGCATGATACATTCGCTGCCTTCGGCAATGTACTCTCGTGCAAGGTTGCCACCGACGAACAAGGCCGTTCCAAGGGGTATGGATTTGTCCACTACGAGACCGCCGAAGCTTCCGAGACTGCTATCAAGGCAGTCAACGGCATGCTCTTGAATGACAAGAAGGTATACGTCGGCTACCATATTTCACGCAAGGTCCGTCATACTTTGTTGTCTACGGCGTTCGAGCGCTAAATTTCTTGTAGGAGCGGCAATCCAAGCTGGATGAGATGAAGGCGCAGTTCACCAATCTATACATCAAGAATCTCGACACCGGCATCACTCAAGAAGAGTTTGAGGAAATGTTCAAGAGATTCGGAAACGTTACTTCGGCAGTGGTGCAAATCGATGAGGTTGGGAACAGCAAGGGTTTCGGCTTCGTGAACTACGAGACGCACGAGGAGGCCCAATTGGCGGTCGATAATCTTCATGATACCGAAATCAACGGCAAGAAGTTGTTCGTATCTCGCGCTCAGAAGAAAGCCGAACGAGAGGAGGAGCTGCGCCGATCCTACGAGCAGGCAAAGATGGAGAAACTGAGCAAGTATGCCGGTGTCAACTTGTACATCAAGAACTTGGAGGATGACGTAGACGATGAAAAGCTTCGAACCGAATTCGAGCCGTTCGGCACGATCACAAGCTGCAAAGTCATGCGCGATGAGAAAGGGATATCCAAGGGCTTTGGCTTTGTCTGTTTTTCATCCCCAGATGAGGCCACCAAGGCTGTAGCGGAGATGAACAACAAAATGATTGGCTCGAAGCCCCTCTATGTTTCCCTTGCACAGCGTCGCGAGGTTCGCCGCCAACAACTGGAAAGCCAGATCGCTCAGCGCAATCAGATCCGCATGCAGCAGGCAGCGGCGGCTGGTATTCCTGGCGGATACATCAACGGTCCTCTTTATTATCCCCCTGGTCCGAATGGCTTCCCTCAAGGCCGCAACATGATGGGCTATGGCCAACCAGGCATGATGCCCCCTCGCCCTCGTTATCCCCCCGCCAGCGGTCAAGTTCCCGGAATGCCCATTCCCCCCTACGGCGCTCCTCCTCCTCAGTACGGCGTCCCTGGCTACCCTCGTGCTCCTCGTGCCCCCGCCGCTCGCGGACCCGGTTCTTCCCCGACGAATCCAACGGTACCCATACCGCGCTCTAACGGCCCTCCTCCCACAAATGGTGCTGCTCGCTCAGGACCTCCTCAAACGGCCCCTCCTGCTCGCCTCCCCCCCGCTGGGGCTTCAGCACCGGGTTCCCGTGGCCAACCACAGGCATACAAACTTAACCCACAAACTCGAAATGCGGCCCCTCCTGCGCCAGTGGCACAGGTACCTGTTACCCAGCCTGAGGTTCCTCCCGTCAACCCCGCCTCACTTGCTACCCTGTCTCCCTTGGAACAGAAACAAATGTTGGGTGAAGTGATCTATATGAAGATTGCTCCGTAAGTCCTGACGATCCTCTACTGATACTATGCTCATGATCACGCAGCGCTCACCCCGACTTGGCTGGCAAAATCACTGGGATGCTGCTTGAGATGGACAACAATGAACTCCTTCACCTTTTGGAAACAAATGATGCTATGAACGCCAAAGTCAACGAAGCGCTGGCTGTCCTCCATGAATACACCAAGGATGAAAGTGTTGCCTAAACACCGAGTTGAGGGACGTCGGCGGAGAGTTGATGCAGGGTTTTTTGAGCAATGGCGGCTCGTCCTCTCTTTACTTTTTCTTCATACATGCCTGTACAAGTTGATCATTCGCGACCTCTGCCTTTACGCCGAGTGTCCGCTTCTCAACTAGGTAATGAATGGTGGTGGTCGTTTCTCTTTGTGTACTTCGAGAAGGAACAGAGGTTGATAGCTGTGTGATTCTGACCACGTAGTATGAACACGTTTACGGTAACCTATTTGGTGACAACAACCAACGACCTTCACCATCTCTTTGGTACGTATACGATGAGCGGGCTCGTCGTCGACCTCCTACTCGTCGCCCTCGGTTGGATGCATGTCCTTCTTACGCCGTATACCAAGGTGGAAGAATCTTTCAACCTCCATGGTGCCCATGATGTCCTCATGTACGGCGTAGGCCCCCACGGTCTACACAACGTGAGTTTTCTGCGACTCCAAAATCTTGTGTGTGGCCTTAAGCTTCGCGACCATCTCCTGTGGCATTCTCGCCCGTGACTCAAGTACGACCATAAAGTCTTCCCGGGTGCCATCCCGCGTACATTTGCAGGAAATGTGCTACTCTCGTGTATTACCGCGCCATTCATACGCGCTGGTACCACTCTAGGCCTGATTACATCCAAGTTTGACTCACAGATTGCCTGTATGTCTCGACACTCCTTCCAACCTTTCTGATTGTTTGCATGCATACCTTGTAGTGCGCCTCGTGCTTGCCTCATTGAATGCGCTGGTGCTCATTCTCGTACGGAGGGCGGTCTCAAGGCGTTTTGGGGAGCAAACAAGCCGATGGTACTCGTTGTTGACCTGCTCGCAATTTCATCTGCCGTTTTGGATGGGTCGAACGCTTCCAAACATGTTTGCGTTGCTGCCTGGTACATCATCTCTCCTTTGATTTGGACGTCAACGCTGACATATCTCTCGTAGTGAACCTTGCTTATTATTTCCTCTATAACCGCTCGCCGAGATCAACGCAGGCTTCAAAAACGAGCATCAGTGCAGCAATGGGCCTGTTGACATGTACAGCGGCCATTTTTCGTTCGGAGGTGGCGCTGCTTCTGGCACCTTTGGCACTTCAATTACTTGTTCAAAGACACATCACATTCGTCGACCTCGTCAAAGTTGGCTTGTTGGCAGGTCTGACCTCTGTTGGTCAGTTGTTGTCCTAGTGATTCGGATTTTGACTGATTTGCTCGTGTCACTTAGCAATCACCCTCGCTGTCGATTCGTACTTTTGGGATCAACGGCTACTATGGCCTGAACTGTATGGTTTCTACTTTAACGTGTACTTGGGCAAAAGCGCCGACTGGGGTGTGAGTACTTCATCCAACATATCAACGTCTGCTCGAACCCGTGATCTTTTTGGTCACTCAGACATCTCCTGCGCATACCTACTTCACTGCATATCTTCCAAAACTTTTGCTCGGCGCTGGGCCAATGGCAATAGTCGGAGCCGCACTCGATCACCGGATCCGCTCCATGCTCATTGCTCCGTTTGTGTTTACCGTCATGTTGAGCGCGCTGGGACACAAGGAATGGCGTTTCGTCATCTATATAGTACCGCTTATCAATATCGCCGCAGCGCGAGGTGGACGGTGGATGTGAGTAATTTGCTTTGGAGCTTTCATCACTGCTCAACAGCTGACTCTCGACAAAGGACGTCGCGTCGAAAGGGTTTCTTTTTCAAACATGCTCTTCTCCTATGCGCACTCTCATTGATTTGTCTCAATTTCGTTGCAACGTTTCTCTCCACGCAAGCATCGATGGCAAACTATCCGGGCGGCGTCGCGTTGGCATCATTCAACCGACGGTACTCGGGACAGCCACATGGCAAGTGGCTCGATTCCTGCCGCTGTCCTTTGAATATTTATCCCCCCTTCTACACAGTTCACGTGCACGTATCCAATCTTGCGGCACAAACTGGCGCGTCCCTGTTCACCCATGAACATGCGCCTCCGTTCCCATCTCACCTTCCATCCGATCTCCAGCAGTCGTCATGGACATACAACAAAACAGAGGGATTGACTCCGCAGATGATCTCGTCTTCTACCTTTACCCACCTGATTGCCGAGTCCCCGGAGATGGCAGGTGAAGAATGGATGGTCGTCGAGGTCGTGCCCGCGTTCAAGCGATGGAAGTTGAATCGGACCCTGTTCGACAGGGTGAAGTCGAGAGATGTACGGGAGATACCACTCCGTCAGTGGGTGAGGGTGCTGGAGATGGAGATGAGCGATCAGCTTTGGATTCTAGAGAGACGCCGGTTGGCAGAATGACGTCAATAAGGCACATGTGGATGCTAGACTGCTGCTGTCCACCATAAATCAGTGAAAATTTTGTAATATCTGACTCAGGTGTTCACAAAACTGCGAACCCGAGCACGGTGATGGAGTCTAGTGTCCAAGTCAAAAAGAATCGATGCACAGATGCTCTGAAACAACGTGAGTCCGATCCCACCCTGTTTGTCACGGTACAGCACCAGCACAGCGAAGACCATCACAGCCGTGGTGAACATCTCCGAATACACCCTGTGCTGAATTGATTCCGTTTTGCAGGTACATGATGTAAAGGGTAATGCAATCAGCCTCCTTCACGTCCGACGAATCGGTTCATCGTATCGTACTCGACGGTGAGCGGTCCAGGAGTCAGACCGTTTATGATCGTCGACGCAGCGATCGCGCTCGCCGGTTGTGCGATGGCAGAACAAGACAAACCGGACGGGGCCGACGACCCCTGCCAGGAAAAGCGCCAGGGAAGCGTCTGCCAGGTTGAACAGTCCGCGCCTGGCGCGTATAGAACAACCACGCGGTGACGAGACTGGTCGTGTCGCAACATAGGGCTCGCGTTCGATGCTGAATGCTTCGCTGGCTGCTGCTTGGATACCGCTGAGTCCAAGAAGAAGAGTGAATTCCAGCTCTGCATGGTTTTTCGTGATAATTCAGTGACACAACTTGGTGACCATGGACGCGCTGACTTTTTATACCGTATTAGGGTGCCTCGATATTATGTAACTTGCGGCTGAGTGCGGATTGCCTTTTATAGTCCTTTGACGGCTTACGTCAACACGACTGGTTCGTGTGCGATATGTTATCAGCGGAACCAGTGATCGTTAGAAGCGAGGGTAGCATCACCGATTCCGGTCGAAGGGCACTTTGTTCAATGACGGGTGGTAGAGATGGGCAGGATAGTGAGTGGAATCCGAGTTTACCTGCACGTCTTCCTAGCTTGTGCCAGTGGTTCAGAACGGCGCGACATTTCTTTGTGTAAGTTCTTTTGGAAAATATACCGCATTTTTCTGAGTCAGCCAGGTCCGATGACCGGGTTAGCAAGTATTTGCGCAGAAAAATGCTGTGCAGCCATCCTAAAGAGCTGCCTAATTAAGAAGCAAGTGCTTCACGTCCACAACCACACGTTCTATTGTCTATCTAATCCGTCTTGACAATCCAGTACCGCGTCCACGAAGTGTTCATATAAGACCGCCTGAGTTAGACCGTAAGATTCCACTTCCTTGACAACCATCTTTATACTCATCATTCCTGTTTTGTGTTTGCCTTGCGTGATGGCCACTCGAACGCTAACTACAACTGTCGATTCAACGAATGGTACTGCCGAAACGAAACAGTACGCGAAAATTGTGCTCGTATGTGACCCATCCATTGCTGGATCTTGCCCGTCCCTGCTTACTGTAACCACTAGCGCAACATGGATTTCCTCAAATTACGGGACCATGGAAGTGCAGTCATTCCTATCCGCACTGAGAGCAACCCGTCTCCCGTAAAAAAGGCGGCCTCCAATCGACAACCCGGCCGATCGAACACACGTACCACCGTGGACGAGGCGATCAACCAAGAATTGGCGAAGGCACGGTATTTGATCGACGATCTCGCCGACCATGTTTTCGGCCACATCGTGCCGACAGAGTTGGCAAGGGATATCCTACGCCAATTTGTCGACGCCGGGACTATTCAGATTTTCGAAGGCGCGGCGCCTCGATCCGGTAAAGACGGCAAGGTTCTCGACCCCAATTCCGAGATCGCCCAGCATGCTATCGAACAGGCGTTCGAGGAGGCTGCTGAGCACGGCTGCTTCCGCAAAAATGCTGGAGGTGATGCCAGTGAGCCAGGGCCATCGTCTGTGGATGGACAAGGCAACCAAACCAATACGATGGACAAGAGCAGATTCGCCGACCCGAAGGGAAAGGGAAAACAGAAGCAGAAGACCTATTCGTTTAAATGGAGCACATTCCCGACCGAGCCGATCGACGAAGATGAATTAGTTAAATTTCTCAACAGGATCACCGACGACGCCTTCAATTTCGCCCAGTCTAGGCTCTGCGATGTAGTCCCAAGGCTGAAACATCGCTTTGCGGCTCGCGAAGACAAGCATCACGCAATGCCACTGTCCTATGAGCCAGACAGAGAAGATATAAAGCCGGATTTTCTACTTTTGCCAATGGAAGCATTTCGCGATGATTTCAAGACGGTCGATCCAAAGTATCTTAATTTCACTGCATCGCGCCTCGTGGGGGAAACAAAGAATAGGGATTTGGCCGCGGGGATTGAGCAGGTGCAGAGGTATGCAAGAGGCTTGAAACGTGCACAACCATGGGTCCACTATGTCCTCGCGATGGCAATCACAAAGGACAAGGCGGTCTTCATGCGCGGAGAGGGGAGTGGAATGGAACATCTCGAACTGATGCTCGCAGATGGTCGTGGGTGTATCGAATTCATCCGAATCCTGCTTGGTCTAGCACTGGCAGAAGATGTTGATTTAGGGCAAAATCCGGAGGTTTGCCTCCAGACTGAAATAAGAACCCGCAGAAAATGCAGCTCACATACCTCCATGTCGTCGAATGTGCCATCTACGGTAACTACGACGTGCGTCAAGGGGCCAACTACCATGGAGTCTGCCACGAACGCGGGTTCATCTTTTGCAGTTACCTCCAAGGCTTCATCCGAATCGCGCCCGACCTCTTCTCGTGCTCGCAGTGCCTCCCGCGCACCTCCGATATCTTCTCGCTGCACTGGTAGGGCCTCAGTCGCCTCCAGCGTCTTTTCAGTCTCTTCTCGCAATCACGTTCAGCACGTTCAGACCATCTCCGCCTCATCTGCATCTTCGAAGAGAACTTACTCCCAGCGTGGGGAAGCTGGTGACGGGTCAACAAGACGAAAAAAACGCAAGATGACAGATGAAACAGTCTCTTCGGAGGAGCAGGTCGTTTTTTTTCCGCTACGCGTCTACAGCCACACATGTTTGGGGATCTTGTTCACGTCCAGCTCAATTCGCGGACGGGGAACGACTGTCTTCTGCGTATTAGACCTGGATGACCCGAACAAGAGGTTAGCTTTAAAGATGTCTTGGCAGGATCTCGAACGATTGGGAGACCAAGACGCGGTTATGAAACGATTAGAGGAGCACGAGCCCCACCGAAATGTAATTGTGCCACTATCGTAAGTTATCATGCTGTTTTGAGAATGCTCTTCTGATCTGTCGTCAGGACATTCAAAGCACAGAGAAACGATATGGCGTGCACAACCCTTGGGGTCATTAGAGGCTTCCTAGACGAGCAGATCCCTCTCGTAGATGTCGAAAATCGGGTCCTGACTATTTCTACATCCGAGCTCAAGAGGCCTGTAGCATATTTCTGGGGTCTACATGATTTTGTGCGAGGTTTACGCGGGGCACTGTTAGGTATGTGTCGTGCAGGTCATTATCCTTTCATGATGAACCGACCGGCTTTTGAAAGGACACGAATTTCTTACGAAGATTGGCATCCTTCACCGCGATGTCAGTGAGAATAACATCGTCCTCGGGGTTTATCCGCGGGAGGAGAGAGGGTACCTAATCGACTTCGATATGGCAATGCTGCTGGAAGCCGACTCGAGAGGTTTATCTACCGGCGATCAAGTTCATAAACCTGCCGAGAATGCCTCTGCTGCTAATCAGGATAACGAAAAGCGTGTTAAAGGGCTAAGAACGGTGAGCATGTCACCAAACGCGGCTCCGCTCTTCCACTCATACGATCGAAAGGGCACTTTTCCGTATATCTCTTTCAGCGTCCTCTTAGGCGAGGAGCACACGCATTTCAACGATGTGGAGTCATTCCTCTATGTGCTTTTACTCTTCTTTTTCTCCTATGCCGGGGCTCTCTCCAAGACAGATCTGGAGGACGCCCATCGACGGGGATTTGTTCAGCCGATTGGGTCCGGACACCTACCTCATTTAAGGAATTGGCCTCAAGCGTTTGCCGATTGGGCGGATGGCGACCCTCTCAAGATAGCCCAGTCAAAGGCATTTTATATCTGGGGTCCAGACAGCGGAAAATATTTGGTTGAGAGCACGGAACTCAAACATTGTCTCGAAAACAACTGGCCGGAAGATTTGCATGGTCCTATTTGCTCTCTATTGGAGTCGACAATCAGAATGTTCAGGGATAGTGCACGGGGAACTCCAAAAGGACGTACGGAGGTCTCGCACGCTCAGTTTGTCAAGCTGTTGGACGAGTGGCTGGAAAGACATTCCACGCTGGAAGACAAACATTCGAATTGCCCAGACTTTGCGGACCCTAGGTTGGTCTAGACTCCTCATTTTGGCTCATCGCTCTCCCGTTCTCTGGGATTCTCGATCATGGTGGAGAAAAAGTCGGAGAGTTATCGTACACTTGTCGCTTTCAGATGCCACTGCACTTCCTTTTCTGCTACGGTTGCTTTTTCACGATATTAGAGACAGGATATGTCTGCCATGGGGCGAATGGAGGGTGCGAACCCAAAC
>JBBPUI010000178.1:0-31256 GCA_038094615.1 Heimioporus aff. retisporus | reverse complement strand
GGTATGCGTAGTGGCGGGCGGAGCCGGTGTACAGGGGGGGGGGGGGGGGGGAGGGGGGGGGGGAGGGGGGGGGGGGGGGCGACGTGCCGGGGGAGGAGGAGGCGGTTCGGATCGTCAGCGGCGATTGGGGGTTGCCTTCGGAGCGCCGGGTGGAGGGGATGGAGGGCAGGGAGAGTATACGGTCGGCGAGGGGCGGTGGCTGCAAATGATGCCAGTGGAACGATCCCGCGCCGTCCGTGCGTCCTCTGTCTCGTCTGCTCACCAGGCTCCGCAGCGAGCCTCGCTCGTCGTCCATGCCGAACACGCCTTCCATCTCAGAATCGTCATCCCAAATCGTGATACCGGGCCTGGGAGCCGGAGACAACGACACGTCCCTGGACGGCACGCTGATCGAAGCAGCATCGTCTGTGAGATAAGCGAGGTCGTCCGGTGCCGCGTTCCTCAGCGTTTCCGTGCTCGACGACCGTGTCATCCGGCCGTTCTTTTCCTCCCATTTAAGCAGCTCCTCCCGCTCCCGCGCATGCCTCGCAAACATCTCGTCCCACACCGACACGGGCGGCCGGGCCCGGAGATTGTCGTGCCTCCACCTCGACTGCAGCATCCAGTCGGTGTCCAGCATGCCCACGTACGTCACGTCCTTCCATACGCTCGCGAGGCCCTCCCCCTCGGGCTGGAAGACCGCGCGCCGCTTCGTGCCCTCGTGCGTGAACCCCGACCCGACGAACAGCCGCAGGGCCCTGTCCTTGAACGGGCCGTCAAGAATCGCTGCCTGCACGCGGTGGAACCCGAGCTGCTCGAACGCACACGCCAGCACGAGCTGTACAGCTTCGCGGGCATAGCCACGGCGTCTAGCGCCTTCCGTGAGGATCACCCCGACGCTCGCCTCGCCCGCGGGGACGTTGGCGGGGCCCGCGTGGAGGTAGACGAGCCCGATGTGTGGATCTGCGTGCGGGGGTGAGGACGGGCGTCGGGAGAGGGGTCGCTCAAAGGCGTGCACGTCCTCCAGGTCGACGCCGAGCGTGGCGTCGTCGACGTCGTCTGTGTGAGGGCGGTTGAGCGTGATCTGGGCGCAGAGCAGACACTCGTCTGCGAAGGAGAGGACGTCTGGGACGGCCGCTTGGCCGGGTTCGACCGCCGTCCGTCGAAACGCTTGCCAGAGCGCGTGGAGGCCCGTGCCAGGATAGTCGCCGGGCCAGTCGTCGAACACGAGCGAGATGTGGGTGGATCTGAGAGCCGGCTGTGGGTTCATTGTTTTGCTTCCAGGCGGGCTGCGTTGGTCTTTGGTGAGGGGTTCTCAGACGCACGAGAGGGGGGGGGGGCGAGACGGTTGGGCGTCAAGCGATGCGGCTGTAGAGATGGGTTAAGGCGTATGTATAAATGGACTTGCTGTATGCAGTAAAAGACACAGCGCTTCTCTGCGAGGCACCAAGGAAATGAACGGATCAGAGTTCAGCCACACTCATTCTGGGACTCGCCTCGTGCGAGTTTGCATCTGCTTGCAATTCTCACTGTGCAACGGTGAAGTGATCTGGCTTGGCCTGGCTCGCCTCTATAGCTTGGATCGCATGTCTTTGGGATCATCCCATGTACATCGTTTTGCACGAGATCATAGCAAGTTGATATCAAGGGGCGATGTACAGGGGCTATTTACCTCAATCCGGTGGGGGCTTGTTAGCGGCTGTGGTTCACCGCTTCTCGCTTAGCCTGGCAAACACCCGCATCCTGAGATCATGATTACAAGCTCAAGGGCGGAAGAAAAATCGCATACTTCAATTCGATTTACACACACGTTCAGACAAGCAAGAATCCCACACGACAAACGAATCCAATCTGTACATATTTTTGTCGCCCCTCCACTCACGCCGAATTTGAACCTACTGTCACATCCACTAGCTGTGTGGCCGGGATGGCAGCCGAATGCGCTAGACGCTGAAGACGTGTTTGCGCGTGCTGTTTCGTACGCGTATGCGAGCCCGGTGGGTATACCAGGCGCCGGTTTCGGGTCTTGCATTACATATGGTGACGTCGCTAGGGTAAAACCCGACAGGAACTATCACAGGCCGGATCAGAGAGTAAACGGGACCGGAGACGGTGGCGGGCATACCAGCGACGATGGGGGTAACCGGCGATGGTTGGGCGCCACGCTGGCGATCAGCACAACACGCGCAAAGAAACATGACGGGGGTTTACCGGCAGGTGCTGACGTGTAACCAGGCGCGGGTAGGACGAGACCATTGATGAATACATTTCGAGTGCTGCGTCGATGCCGGGTGTCGCATCCGACTCCTTGTCGAATGCCAGCGATGGGTAGTAGGGTGCGTTGCGATCTGTCGTAGCCTCGGAGACAATCAGACGGGCAGCGGTCAGGTGCGGTCCACACCGAGTTCGAAGCACGTGAACCATGCATTGGTCTACGTCGATCAATCCGCGTAGCCTGGATCTTCCAAATTTGGATTCTCAACGTTGAGCGTGATGACATCTGCCAAGCTTGCAACCCCATTCAGACCCAGGCCGAGGTTATGAGAGTATCGTCAATCGAATTGGTGGCGACAATAATACGACCCGTGTAGGTTGCGAGACACCTTGAAATTCGTATTCAAAACAATCGTCTCGTTGCCTGATTCATAGATTTTGTGCGCGGAAGGAACATCTGTGGGGTCAACGATCGCATAGGTCGTGCGAGCGTGAAAACGTCATTCGGATCAGGATCTGCGATAATGGAGAGGATGATGGTTTCACTGGACACGGAACGGGGGATAGGGCTGACAGTGTCCTGGTGCTCAGAATAGGTATGACTATTGAGAAGGTCGTGGCGAGTGACAGCGAGAAAAAATTCTTGACACTCACCTCCTGTACGCTAGGTCAACCCAACGGTAGGTTTGATACCAACTACGTTATTCTGCTCGGCAGGGCATGTAATACTTCCATCAGTTTCCGTCCTGCGATCATGTGATGTGAATGTGTCATGCTAGTGCGTGCTCAAGCGATACAGGGATGAGGCAAATTGACGACGCGACGGCCGAGCCAGAGGAAGACCCGCAGGGGTCTGCATTCGAGTAGCAGCCATTTGTACCTTGCCCACCTCGTCCTGACCACCCAGATACGAGATCTCCTTGGAAGTGAGATCATCCTGATATGTTGCCTTCCCTGTCAATTCAAGCATAAGAGCAAATAACGCATGAAATGTCACACCAAGTTCACTGAGGATGATGGCACCTGCCCGACGCAATTTCTCAACTACGCCGGTATCTTCGAGAACGTTTGATCCTAAAATAGCATAACTTCCGGCAGTCGCATTCATACCTGTGATCCTAGAAATCAGCGAGGATTTATCTATGTTTCAAAGACAGACTTTCAATACCAACGGCTGCAATGTTGTCTTTTATAAGAGTCGGAATGCCGTGAAGAGCACTGCACTCGCATCTCAGTGCGGAAGCGTTTCTTATTTACGTTTGCATATGTGCCTGCATCTCGCGGTTTTACCCTTTCATGAAATTCATGCATCGCATACCTGCAATGGCGGGAAGATGAGGGTTCTTGCACCTCGACTCCTGTAAATCGGGGTACTATGGTAGTACTGGCAGGGGTCCTAGATGTAAAAAAAAACGCGATTTCATGTTCCCTTGATTAGAGTACTCACTACTGGCAAGTCCACTGCGTCCCTGAGCGGTGTCGTACTCGTTGGGATGGTGGGATGCATCAGACAGGCTGGAGACGTGTTTGCGTGACCTGTCACATAGTGGATCACAGGGTAGATACAGGGTCAGATCTTCCGAAGAGATGAGAGTGGGTAACTATCGATGATGGTATGGCTTAGAACCATATGGGCCAGGGCCAGAAGAAGGTGGTGGTACTTACTAGTTATCATGGTGTGCCTGCCGGGGCGACGAGGATTCGGCCTATGGTTACACGTCCGAGCACCGTCCAACTCCCTGTCGATGCGAGATTAGGCACAGACCACCGATCACTGTGCCATTCGGATACCAAGCCAGAGTGTACCGATTGGTCCAGTCGCATTGACTATGACAATGATGTAGTCCATCATTGTTCCCTAGAAGGTTGAAGTCGGTATCCAAACGATCGTCTCGCTCAACTCTGAGTTGAAGGCCTGTAGTGCCATGCAAACACGACGTCGATTGGGTCATTCTAGATAGGCACCCCACTGCCTCCAGCCCGTCAGCACATGATGGTACATGTTACGCGTTGACTGAGTCGGATCAGGCAGCCCAATTGAGTTGTTCCCACGGCCCCGAACACTAAACCAAGTCCGAAGCCGTTTGCACAAACACCTGTCCAATGAGTCTGGTGGTATCGCGCCATGCAGTAAGCGCGTTACACGTCAGACTTGTTCGTCGGAACATCTCCTCTGCAGCGATACCCTCAAAATCCGACCCGAAGGCCTTTTCAAAGACCCTACGTCTACCAAAGACTTCATTCCCTCTTTGGGCTGACCCCGCAAAATCGGAGCAAGCTTTCGGAAGAAAAACGCGCGATGAACTTTATCGGTGGCAGGTACGTTGCGCGTATATTTTCGTGTCTCGGTTGTAATCTCGTGGTGCCCTCTAGGCGCAACATGCGAGCGGCCCTTGGTTCGTGATGCATGACGGACCCCCGTACGCAAACGGACATCTCCACATTGGTATGACATGCTGGCTATCCATTGTTCCACCCTTCAACGACGTGATCTAGGTCATGCTCTGAACAAAATCCTGAAAGACATCATCAATCGTTTCCATGTGTCTATTGGTGATCGTGTTCAGTCAGTAAAACGCGTGCTATCCATGGAAAACTCACAACCGACACGAATAGTTACTTTCCTGGGTGGGACTGTCATGGGTTACCCATAGAGAACAAGGCTCTTCAAGATTTAAAGGTGATGGCTGCCAAAGTAGTTGAAAGCGGTCATCGTAATCATTTCCTTTCATTGCCCAGGCAGACTCTCGGTCACTTCCAGCGTCTATAATTCGTGACGCGGCGAGAAAGACGGCTGAGAAGGAGATGAAGACCCAAATGGAAGAATTTACACAGTTTGGTATCATGGCGGATTGGAGCAAGGAGGCAACCTACCGCACACTTGGTAGTGTCTCCCTCGGACCCATCGAGATGTGCCTTATGCTTTCTTTTAGATCACCAGTATGAGATACGACAGCTTCGCGTGTTTCAACAAATGGTTTCCAAGGGTTCGTTTACTTGTCTCGCACGGATGCCTGTGCTTATTGATCGGTTCCACCATCCAGGTCTTATATACAGAGACTATCGGCCTGTTTACTTCTCGCCGTCTTCACGCTCTGCGTTGGCGGAAGCTGAGCTTGTATACAAAGACGACCACGTCTCGCATTCGGTATACATAGCATTTGTACTTGACCATGACCATGCCCACGCCTTTGAAGGTTTAGGGCTGGACGGGGAAACAATCCGTCTGCTGGTTTGGACAACTACTCCTTGGACCCTCAGTGCCAATATGGTAGGTCGTTTTGTAGGACAATTTGTTTCATCCTGACCCCCCGTCCACGGACTATCAGGGTATTGCAGTACACCCTGATCTTATTTATACCATTGTACGAAGCTCGCGGCAGTCTGGGGTTTTTATCGTTGCAAAGGATCGACTCTCGGCACTCGGACACGTTCTTGGCCCACTGGAGGAGATCGAAGTGGTCGCGGAGTTGCCAGGCTCACGGCTTGTTGGAGTGAACTACCGTGGCATCTTTACCACTGGGCAGGTTCCACCCAATTCTCTCGATTTAAGGGTTATCCCGGCAACGCACGTCACTCCTGATTCTGGAACCGGATTGGTGCATTGTGCTCCAGCACATGGTGCCGAAGACTATCTTGCCTTTCGTTCGCAAAGCTTGCTTGGCTCGGGAATGCTTTGTCATGTCGACAGTGAGGGTAAATTCTCTCGAAGCGTGATGGACGTCGTACCTTCGGAATTGGGAGGCGAAGCACTTGTGGGCTTGGACGTGCTAAAGGACGGATCTAAGGTCCTCGTAAAGATCTTAAACGATTGCAGTGCCCTGTTGACTGTCGAGAGGATCAAGCACAGATATCCCTATGATTGGAAAACGGATGAGCCCGTCATCGTAACGTGAGGTTCCGACGACACTGAATGCGGAGAATTGGTGTGTTGACCGTCCATTTGGTTTACACAGGGCCACGTCACAATGGTTCGCGAACTTGGATAACATTAAAGAAAGTGCCCTTACCGCGCTTGAGGAAGTATCATTCTTCCCTCCAGCTTGTATGTGGTTTTACCAATCCTCCACAGTTGATTGCTAACATTTATCCAGCCCGTAATCGTCTCACGACGTTTGTCCGGTCACGTTCTGAATGGTGCATTTCACGCCAGCGTGTTTGGGGCGTCCCAATACCATCACTTCACCACATCCCCAGTGGCACCGCCGTCCTCACCCCTGCTTCTCTATCTCACATCTTGCATGTGCTAGACGAGAAAGGTGTCAGTTATTGGTGGGATGGACCTGTCAGTGACTTTCTCTCTCCAGAACTTACCACCGAGTATGGTGATGGCGAATGGAGGAAGGGAACGGATACAATGGATGTATGGTTTGACAGTGGAACGAGCTGGTCCATGTTAGCCGAGGGAGATGGAAGGAAACATCGCGCGGATGTATGTATCGAAGGATCGGATCAACACCGTGGGTGGTTCCAGAGTCAGCTGTTGACTGCAATTGGATCCGCCGACGAGAGTACAACGCCGACGAGCCCCTATGGTACGCTGATCACGCATGGGATGGTCCTCGACGAAGCTGGCAAGAAAATGAGCAAGTCACTTGGGAACGTTGTTAGTCCACTGACGGTCATTCACGGCGGCGCTGTAGGTTTTGCATATACTGGGCTGTTGTTACGTGGAACTGACAATCTTTAGGACAAGAAAAAGGAACCAGCTCATGGGGCAGACGTACTTCGGCTTTGGGCAGCGACGGTTGAGTATTGGCGTGATATGTCTATTGGGCCAACTGTGCTTGCGCAAACCGCAGAGTCATTGAGGAAAATACGAAATTCGGCTAGGTTTATGCTCGGGAACATTGGGTCGACGACTCCACAGGACGGTGAGATACACTCTGGCGTGGAGAAGAATGACCTGGGTTTGGTTCGTTTTTCTCATTCTATAATGCCGAAAGTGGCTTACCTCGAAGTAGCCGGAGCGCTACGTTATGAACGAGTTGTATAAACTCGAAAATACAGCCCTGGAGTGCTACCGATCGTATAACTTTCCTCGAGGTATGTTAAAAAATGCAAACATACCCCAAAATACTGACGTTGCAAACAAGTTATTGCTTCGCTAACGAATTTCGCCAATATTACGCTCTCCTCTTTATACTTTGATATTACAAAGGATGTCTTGTACGCCGGTGATGTTCACGGCATCGAGCGTAGAGTGGTAGTAGATACTCTCGAGCGGGTGAGCTCTCGTCGCATCGAAAGCGTGGGGCGTAATCTGATCTGGCGTTTAGATATTGCAAACCATGACTTCAGTGTTGGCCCCTGTGCTTCCTTACCTCGCAGAAGAGATACATGCACACCGTGCCGCTGAACCTTTTGAATGCTCGGTCTTCGCAAATAAATGGAGGCCACTAGTTCGTCCCTTCGTCGAACCATTACCATTAACTTATTTTCACAATCAGGGTCCGGAATGGGAAGATCTTCGGGCAGAAAAAGATATGGGTCAGCTGTTGACTGTGCGTAGTGCCGTATTGTCTCTTTTGGAGAAGGCACGGGGAGACAAGTGCGCACATCTATCAAAAGATGTTCCAGCCTCGTTAACATTACGCTCAGAAATCTGAAGAGTTCCTTGGAGGCACAGGTGGTGATTACATTACCACTTGACACGCCGGGAGAGGAGCTTGTGGGGTTGCTAAGGCGTGAAGGTGAGCATAGCAGTCATTCTTGAAGCGAATATGCCCTGTTAAAGGATTACAATAGCAAGCTTTTTGAAGACCCTCTTCATTGTTTCAGACGTGACACTGACCCACAAGGCCAACGTCGCACGAAATTCTCCTGTATGGGGATATGATAGTTCACTAAGTATACCAGGTACGCCGGATCATAATGCTGCTCTGCCAAAAAGCCAACGACCCCCAATAGACTCGGACATTGTGATGGGTCTTCATATTCGACCTGCCGCACTGCATAAATGTCCTCGTTGCTGGACATTCACGCGGCATGAACAGGATAATCTCTGTTTGAGGTGTGCGGACGTGGTAAAGATACTTTGAGTAGATATAGATCACAAGATAGAAAGTACCTTGCGTGCAGCGTCGTAATACCTGATATCCTCCCTCCTTACATCCGGTACGCAAGGGTCGTGTCCAAATGAGGCAGCCTCAGTGACGCTACGACCCTGTCCCGGCGATTTCGTACGTTTACTAAGTTACACAACGTCAATTGTTTCAACCTGACTGACTCGAACCTTGCGACATCGTCGTCCTGTCTCGATGGGGTCTGAGGGGTTGCAGATAACGATCCCAGGTACTGCTCGCATTTTTCTTCCCTCAATCACTAACTGACGCGATTTTTCGTACAGACTTGGACGAGGATGACTTTCAGACTACTCCAGTTCCATTCGGGCGCTCGGGCGTATTTGGATTTGGTAGCGCATCTGGATCAGAGTCCCCGACCATCGTTACCCCGACGACAGCAGTCGCAGCTGAGAGAAATGTCTTTGGCGCGCATACACGAGGCGACTCACTCGCTTCAGATGACTCGTTTTTCGATGCCCCCCGCCGGCCCTTTGCACACGCTTCCCAATCATCCGTCGCCACCACGGCCACATCGATATCCACCAGCACGGCCCCTTCTTCGTTCAGCAAAAAAGCTTCCTTTGCCTCCATCCGAAACGCGTTCAAATCAGGGTTGAAGAACAATACAGACGTACCACCTCTTCCTAGCTTGGATCACCATCAGGCGTACCCAATCTTGAAGAATCCGTTTAACAGGTCAACCTCATCACTTGCTCACTCTGTCACTGTTACATCGAAGCAAAGCAACACAGCCAGTCCTCCGCATCAGCCTCCACGCCCACCGACGCCTGGTGAATCGCGCCCTTCACGTTCCACGTCCCGTCCCCGCGGCCACTCCGCGGCGCGTTCGCATCACTCACATTCTGGATCCGTATTCTTTGGCTCGGAGAATGGCAGTGACCATGGGCATGGGTACCCGTTTGGCCACAATCCAAATCATGCAGTCGCGTTTGGCCACTCACCACAATCACCCCCTCCTGTTCCACGTGTTCCTGAATCATTCGTTGCTCAACGGAGCGAGAGTCCAGGTCTTTCCGAAGGCGAGAGTGAAGATTTCAGCTCGTCGAAAAGTCCTGCAGATTATGCGCTGCATGCCGTTTTCATCCGGTTTGCTACCCTTGCCGAGGCAAAGATTGACGCGTTTGTGCGCGAAACGCCGGTAAGTGGTTCAAATTGACACAACGCCGCCATTCTTCTAACGATGCGCCCTTGTCCATTAGGATAGTGATCCGATACTAACAGACTTTTTCGGTCCCGCACTTGACCCACAATTCGATGGGCTTCTTCAATCCCTCGGTAAGATCGCACAGAAGCGCGCCAAGAATGTTATAGACGCTATCATGCGCTGGCGTCGAGGCATACACGATTCTCCAGCCAGTCGATCCGGCCACCCTCGGGTATCGGAGCGTGGTTCTCTTGCTGCAATCTATGTCATGTGCAGAGCGTTGGTCGCTGTTCTCTCTGTGCTCCCTGCGAATGCACTCGGCGATGCGTTGGGCCACCGCTTGGAAGAAACTATATTCGAGCAGTTTAGACGGCCATTACTGAGCGCGAACCCCAATTACAAGTTGTGCGCAGAGCTGAATGCGGGCGTCTTAGGTTGCCTGGCTAGCTTAAGGTGGGTACTATCCATCCCGACACGTGCATGTATGCACATTCATTGCTAACGGTGTCACCTTCGGTCGCGTGTTGATGCAGATTTTTGAGTGTTACGGATCGGTTCCTCAACGAGCTTGCTCCTGTGGCCCATGGTCAGATTGCAAAGGACTTGGACACGAAGTACGAAAACCTGGTAAAAGGCCTTCGGTATGTGCAAATCAAGGAAAGTTGAAATATGTGGTATATTTCCTGGGAGTCTAATAAGATCATTAGGTTTGGCCACCAGAAGCGTTCGAAGAGGGCGCCGAGTTTATGGAGTCCCTAGCAAAGTCCTTTGAACACGCGCACGGTCTGCGGTTTAAAATGGCCTTCGCAGAAACACTCACACGTCTGTTGCATCCTATTGGCAAGGTGAGGGTATCACATTCGGATTGAGAATATCTGACTAAATGCCCTGCAGGCTGCGCAAGCAGAAGTGAATCATCCACAGTGGGAGAAGGCGATAGAAAGGATTTACCCTCGTGCTAAGGAAATGATGTCAAAACCTCGATATTGGCATGTCGCGTATCCATTGGCAGTTGCAGCACTTTGCGTGGCACCACATCAGTTTTTCCTAAAGCACTGGACAGCCTGTTTTGAGTATGGAGTCGGTAAATTGAAGGTGCCCCCAAAGTCCTCTCCACTGCTCAATCTTGCCATGTTTACGTTTGATGGTACAGGACAAACCATATCGCATCCCCATTCTAAATGGGACGGTTCGTTTGATTTGGACATATCTTTACCGCTGCCAAGAGCCAGCGTCAACCAGTACCTCAAAACTAGAGGGACTCTTGAAGCATTTCTTTCCTAATGGGCGACCCTCTGTCTTTCCTCCTGAAGAACACCTCGAACCATTCATATGTGTCATCCACTTTATCCTATCTCGTTATTTCGAGTATGGCCGTGACTTTTGCCTGGAGCTCTTGCAAGAGTCGGCCAATGCAAGCGGGACATTGGCCCCCGAGCGGGTTGGAGTCTTGGTACAAGCGACTCTCTTGACACTTCACGGCCTCGAACGTGAGGAACCGACACCAACGTGGCCTTCCAGCGCCGACTTTTCAACAATACCCTCCTGGGACGACTACCCTTCCTCGTCGGATGTTCTCCCACCATCTGTGCTATCAAAGCCCGGCATTCAGGATTTTGTCGACCGCTTTGGCGTGGTAACGTCTGCTATTGTGCAATCGTCTTTCAAGGCAGTTGGTCATATGTCCGTTTTCGACGACCAATGGTCACTCGCACGGTCGTCTGTGTCTAGTAGTACATCACCGCACGAGGAATCTCACAACCTAGTTATTCGTCGCCATCCGGAAGGAGCTTTCGCATATCCGAATCACCTTGTTTCGCACATCAGCATCCTTCAAACATGCTATCAATCGTGGCCACGGTGTTTGCGCACCTCATCGATCTCACTTCCTGACGCGGTTGATATGCTTTTACGTGGCGTCGTGCATGTGGAGCCGCGGGTGAGTGAAGGCGCGGGGGCTGCTTTGAGAAGGTTTACAAAGGACCCGACGTATGCACCTCCGGTGCTCAAATGCTTTACTGCATTCATGTTCGATCCCAAGAATGTCGAGCGGGAAGGCACTGGTCACCGGATCCCCCTTGAAAGCGCAAGGTTGTTGAACCTCTGGACTGGCATGGTGGATACGTGGATCACGGGGTTGTCCCAGAAACCAAAGCAAGACATTTCCGGGAACGGTCTGCAGGCCATTCTGCAACAAGCAGAGGAGATCACACTTGGTGTTCTTTTCCTGCTCTCATATGAATTGATATCCATCCGCACAGCCGGTATCAAACTGGCTCGGTCCATCATTCCCGTTTGCAGGGATCTCGCTCTCGAGGGCACCTCAACCAATGATCCCCCTCTGTTTTCATTCTTGTTTTCGAATCTCTTCGAAAATGATACGAAGGAATGTGCCTTCCTGCAAGGGTTCGACGAATTACTTGATCGCCCAGAGCTGGAACGCCTCCAGCAGTGGAAAAGATCTCTGAAGTCTGACGTACTTCTCCGCATCGCAGATAGCAACATGGAAAAGGATCGCAAAATATGGCGCTTCGTCTATCCAGCGTTCATGCGGGCCTCGATGCCAAGCTGCGGCCGACTCATCCCAAATTGTAGAGCAGTTATTGAAACTGCGACATCCCGGTATCATCCAGTGATGCTTCGTCTCGCTGGCATATCTTCTAGTAGTCGCACGCAATCCACCCATCCGACGGAGCGAGAAGGATACAAACTAATAAAGGAGAATATGACTCTCGTTGATCAGTGGTACATCTGGACTAGGGTACTCTGCACCACCGCCGCAGTATCAGACAATCGACCCGTTATGACGCAGGCAGGTCGCGATCACACCCGTGCGGCTTCAGAATCAATCTTTGAGCGCGAAAGAATGTCGACAACGCGCTACCTCTTTAAACACCTAACACCATTTTTGGACGCGGATTATACACCATTCAGAGATGCGGCTGTGTTGTCCATCAGTGCATTTCCACTCGAAGGGTATCCTCAACTTCTGGAGGATCTCAATCTCTTTACATCGCGTCAATTTTATGACGACAGTCGCACCAAACTCGGTTCGTCTGCCACTGGTATACGTCCCCGTCGACAAGCTCGACTGCATTCAGCGGTTGCTCGTATCTACTACCTCACTGCCCCCTACCTTCACTCTCTGAGGCCATCTAGCAAACAAGATGCCTTATTCCACGCGCTCAAGTTCGTCAAGAACACACAAGCGTTCTTACTTATGCCCGAAAACCGCGATAATTACTCCCTGCAACGGCTACGGCGTTACTATTGCGGCCTTATAGAGCGACTTTTCGATGGTTTGGAAGATCTTCCTGAAGCAGACAGTTCTAATACCCATCTCTCCTTATATCGCATGTGCGAAGAATGGTGCCAATGTGGTCCACAGAACGAATCTGTGAAGACGCGGTTTATCTTGATGCAGAGGGCCGCGGCAGTCAAAGACCCTGAGGCAGAGTCAGACGCAGCCGAGCGATTTCAACACGAAACCAGATTGTTGTCAAATGCAGCTGTCGGGGCTTTGTCGTCTCTTTGTGTACGTCGATTTTCGTTTTGGACTACGGCACCTACATAATTGGATTTATAGCAAAAGGCTTATCGCCCGGTCGACCTGACGGAAGGGAACTCTCCGATCGAACGACCCATGAGCGATTCTTCCAAACCGCTCGAAGTTGCTCAGGTACTGGACCGAATTCATGCCATGTTTGAAGACGGTCAAGCTTCGTTGGTTACTTACGCCAAGTAAGCAATCCTGTTCGTTTCCTGATGTGTAATTTGACGCTCTGATTGCCCCCCTCAGAAAAGCATTGCGATCTCTTCTCACCTTACCCCACCCGGGTACGGATTTATTGATGGAGGTCGTTCGCCGGGGGTTCTGTGATCATACTAGTGCCACGACACTGGGAAGTGCTGGGTTCTTCGAGATCACCATGGACATGATTTGCAACACGCCTAGCCATTCTTTCACGTTTGGGCAAGTAGTTTCCATTGGGCTGGCGAACCTATGTCATGGGGACATCACGATACGGAGGCATGCATTCAATACTCTTGTGGCCATTCACGAACAATCCGCAGGCGTCATCGCCATGGCCGAATTCGAAGCGATGGCGGCCAGTAACACCACGAGCGTTTATCTCCAAGCGCACCGACTGGTTGGCGAATGTCTTGCCGGGGAACATCCAGAGCAAGCCTTCGACATTCTCGGAGAGGTCACATCATTACTCTTACGTATCCATAAACATGGCAACGAAAGAGTTTGTCATCTTATGCTCCAGAGTTTGGAACACTGGGTGCCAAATCTCGAGATCAGCGCACCTGACACGTCGAAGCTGGAACTGACTCCGAATGGCAGCATAGCTGTGTACCACTTACTCGCTCTTACGAAGCGATTCGGTGATGTTCAACCAGAGCAAATTGCCGCGATTTGGGCCCGACTGGTTGAAGTGCCGGACCCTCAGGTTGGGCGAGCTGTTGTGTCCTTCCTTATCAACGAATCCCTCAAGGTCGCTACGAATGCCTTCGTCAAGTATGCTTCCGAGGTTATTGCGTGCTTGTCTCGTTCAGCGGCAGGCGTGCAGATTTTCCAGGAGCTATGCAGCGTCTGTGGGCCGGAAAGGATGCTACCTACGTTCGACCACCGGCTGGAGCAACCAAGTCCGGAGGAAATCGAACTGTGGTCCGACCTCGATGTAATGTTCGCAGACGATCAACCCCGCCAGCTTTTGGGATCTGCTCAGTATGCAATGGTGTACATTGGCTCCGTCTCGCTTGAACAAATGTGGACACACCATGAGCAGGTACCCGTCATCCTCGCGGCCGTCCTCTGTCATCTAGATCACCGGGTCTCAATGCTGCGGTTATCTGCTCGTCGGATGCTGTTTCACTTGATGAGGGCTTGCGTTCCCAGATATCCGACGGTCGTTGACAAAGTGGGGCAACCCGCCAGAGCGTCTCTGCTCGCAAGCGTCGCGACTATGGAGACTCAGGGGGATTCCCTCTTCTGGGTAGACAGTGATGCAGAGGAGGTGACCATGCCCCGCATGAAACATATTATCGACCAAGTGGTGTCCATCATCGGGCCATTCGTCCCTGATCTGGAGAAGAACCTGGCAGCTGTGTTGATGCCCTACGTCGAACACTGCCATATCCGCAGTATCGCCAAACGGTCTCTTCAGGTTTTCCGACTGCTTAATGTCTCTCTCTCTCAAGACGACCTCGGGCACATACTCAGTCGACTATGCTCTACCATCAGTGACGACGAGACTGAACTCCACCATTTCGCCGAGGAAATCGTGTCCACCCTTACAGTATCTGTGACCTCCGATGATCTTGATCCCGCACTTCTTCCTCGTCTCTTCTGGGCAGCAGCGGCATGTCTCACGACAGTTGTCGAATCGGAATTCGCCGCAGCGGTCAAACTATTGGCCGTCTTGCTTGAAAAATTAGATTTGGACAATGCAGAGTTGGTCGAGTCGGTCGTTGCTCAGCGTCCAGAGTCTTGGAATGGGACGTACAGTTTACAATCATGCCTCCTGAGCGGCTTGCGCTCGGCCACCACCATGGACAACACCTTCAGGGCCCTTGAGCAATTGACTAGAATTTCGGACTCTCAACTCATAGAACCCCCCGATCGTCGTGTTTGCGACCTTTTCGCTCTCTCCCTCTCGTGGTGCCTATATGCCATGACTGGTAACACTCGTAACGTTGCCCTGGACGACTTCTGCGCTTCGATCGCTAACCTTGCATCACACAATGGCCGGGAGACCATCTCTCGCATCATGACCTCGTTCGTCAAGAATCGCTTCCGCACCAAAGATGACTTCCTTCGACAGTCTATCGCTGGGCTCCGTGAATATTATTCGGCCACACGCTGGCCGGACATTGCCACACTCCTTTTGGGTCTGGTGCTCAATAAGGAGAACTGGATCCGCATTCACACGATGCAAGTGTTGAAGGCGTTTTTCCAGCAACGTGATCCACGAAATGCACACCACTCGCTCGTGACTGAGCACCTCATGCCGTTGTTGCGGCTTGTCGAAGGTGACCTGGCTGCTCAAGCTCTTGATGTTCTTGAAGAACAAGTAAAGGTATCCGGAGGACAAAATTCCCGCAATGTTCTGCGGATGAGCATGCATACCTCGCTTGATCCTGCGCCTGTAGGCGACGGGGAAATCTTTGGCGTTCCCGAAGACTCGGGATGGTGTATCCCCCGAGCCAAGTCCCGGCGATCTATTTGTAGGAACAACATGATGGCAGTCGCACAAAGTTGCATTGGTGCTCTGCGTTCCTCGTATATCCATCTGGAGTCACACTCACAGATCATATCATTCGCCGATGGACTTGATGAAGATCTCGGCGTATTGGTGCAGGACCTCCACGAGCTGAGCGAGTTCTTCCAAAACGCGAAACCACAACCCCGTGTGTTGGTACCGAGCCTGCAGCTAGAGGAACGCGTGGCATCTATTATCGCTAGATCGACGGACAACTCCGATGATGCTCCTCAGACGCCATTCACAGACGTCTTTCATATCGGCAAGCCAAATGATTATTCGGACGACTCTGGGGATGATAGCGGTTCAGATTCGGAGCTCGACGCGTTCATTTTTGATTCACCAACGTTTTATCGGAGTGCCCCGAACGGCCGAGGATTCAGCTAGAATAGATAGTATACCCCTTTGTTCAGCCGGATTACGCGTACGTACGATGTGATTACTCTAAAACACAGCATTCTATTCCTGTCTCGGTGCGTGGCGAGTATACACGATCTTTCACGTTTCCAGTGCGTGTTCAGCGTGACGTCATTGTGGGTGTGCTATATTCTCCCCTTCACCCCACCGCACCCAAACCTCGCCATAACCGCCATCTCAGAACGTTTCTCTGAATAGCTCAATACTCAAGAGTCCGCTGGAGAAAGCATGGGAGATACCGTTATCCGCGAGGTAACATTCACTTGCCCTCGAATTTTTTACGCTACGACGTGCCGGTGAAACAGGTCGTCAAGGACATTTGGACCTTCTCCCGGTTTGTTTTACACCGAGAAAATCAGCCTGCCAATTTATGGTCCCCCTAGTCCGTTTGCCAGGTATGGCGTATTCCCCATCGGCGGGCGATCGACCGCCGTCAAACTGAGAGACGGTGGTGTATGGTTGCTTGCATCGACGCCTCTGGATCGTGAAACGAAAACCAAGATTAACGAACTGGGGCCAGTAAAGTGCGTCTACGAGAGGAGAGTGCCACTTCCGGGTCGAATTGACACACCGTATTCAGGTACATCATTAACCCGGATTCTGCCCACCATCTGTATCTGCTGGAGTTTAAAATGGCGTTCCCCAGCGCCAAGGTTATCGGAGTAGAGGATACGGTCAAGAGGATGAGCGAAAAATCGTTCCCGTTCGACGGACGTGAGTATACGCTCCTTTGGATCATGGTCGACGCAGCGATGCGAGCTCATTGACTGGGTAGTCTGGGGCCGCGATCCTCCGAACACACAATATGGGTTTGAAGAAGACGTGAGTCGACTTTCGAAATCCCGTAGATGCCCTTTTGTATGATCAATCCTGTTCGTTCAGATCAAACACTGGTATGTCCATTATTTCAGGCCAGGCTACTCGGAACATTGGTTAAAACTAAAGTCGGCAACACCAGCTATTTCCCCGGCTTTAGAAACAAGGACGTTGCATTCCTTCATGTGCCCTCAAGGACTCTCATTCAAGCAGACCTGCTGTTCAATTTACCAGCAACGGAACAAGTGAGTGGGAACGGCTTTGTCTTTGAATGCAGTTTATTCCAACGGTATCCAGTACTCGAAATGTTCCAAGTGGATTCCTCAGGCAACGCTGAAGCCGGATTCGTGGGCTCACCAGAAGCTTATTCAAAATGTCACCTTCGATGTCGAGTGAGCTGAGCTAGCGCCCGTGCTGTTTGGGTCCATAACTCGTATTTGCAGAGCAATGAAGCGCGACGCGAAAACGGTGGCCAACTGGAGCTTTGATCGAATAATCCCTTGCCACGGGGTAAGACTAGTGCTTCTATGAAAGCTGGTGCTTATGTGATTCAGGATGTCATCGAGCGAGGTGGAAACAAGGCGTGGCGAGCTGCCTACCAATTCTTTCTCGATTAGCGCATGAACATCGTTTTCAGTCTCATGTGCAGAACAGATGATTGCATCTACGAGTTACAGTATTTAAACGTGAAGATTATTATTTATTCACAAATGTATTCACAACTCCGCTTCGAGCGCAACGTTTGAATGCAGTCCTCATCTGGTCTTGAGATTTCAGGGTCAGGGAGAAGCTCATTTATGCTATCTTTCGAACGCCGAATTCAAGCCTCCAGAGGCAATGGTTCCGCTTTAGACTAGCCTTGGCTGTCCGGCGTAGGCTTCATCCAAGAAAGGGGCCGTTGTCCATGCAGTTGTGTACCGCCCAAGGCCCCGAGCCCACGGGGACCATACCCGTGCTACTCTTGCTCACCAGTGAGACACAAAGCCCATCTTGAGGCGTGCTAAGACCTGCATCAAGATGGGCTTTGCGAAGACGGACGACCTAGTTCAGGGACAACTCGATGAAAGAGCGAGACTAGAGTGTGATATTCAGACCTCGGCCATGCTGAAAAGAACTGCAAATCGCCCACCTGGAATCCGAAACAGGGTTAGACCTTGGCTGCGGAAAAGCACTGGTATCACGTAAAGGGGATCTTCCCTCGCAACAAGTCAAAAGGACGGGGTCAGAGAATGCGATGCCCGGGCAGAGCACGGACCTGCGATTGCTGATGAAGTGAAAGAATCGCGTGTCGCGGTGCCTAATGACTCAATAACTCGGAAACGAACCTACTGAATCTCAGATGCTCTTCAGAGCTTGTCCTGTGGTAAACTGTTCAAGTGGGGTATGAGTGCGCGCTCTGACCTACGAAGGATCGAGCTTGGATCAAGATGGCGGATTCCAGTATCGATCGCTACTCGATAAAGGTCGCTGGAGGAGAAACAAGAAGTAAACGTTGAGCAATATCGCTGGGAATGAGGAAGCGAGTATCAAACGCATCGAGCTCGGGCTACACCAAGTTCGAGACGACCTTTGCCACCCGGGCCTGCAGTGGGAGTAAGAAGCAAATCCTCGACCTGAAGGCTGTAACGTGAGAGTTTGCCTGTCAGTTTCAACACCTTTCGCGGCTGGACTTACATACGTTAAGGGTCATTCGGCAAGCAAAAAAAAAACTGATTTGGCCCTAGCATGCTGAACCACCGATTGACTTGGTCTGCGCCGATTCTTTTCTACACGACCACCAGGAGATCCGGAGAGATCAAAGCTCGGCTTTTCGGGAGGTACCAGTGGTCTTCGCTTCAAGAAGAACCATTAACACACTCCGAGAATATAGTCCAGGTTCGCTGACAACGATGGAGTGGCCGCGAAGTTCAACACAGTACCCGGTTCTTGGTTACGCTGGCTGGCAGAATCGGATCGCACGGCCAGGAAATACCCATTTTCATTTAAAGAATTACCGTTAATGATCTGGCGATTCCCACCTGACGCAACGAAAGGGGAATTGTGCTCAACACCAGGATATCCGACGGTTGCTGGGTCGGATTTATGGTGAAGGAATTTCTGCAGTACTCGTTGGAAAGGCATGTTGTGGGCTATGGCTTCTGGACACACAAGTCCGCATCTGGGTCAATTCAAGAAGTGAGGTGAGCAGCCTTTTCGGAACACGCGGTGGAGTCGTGTATTGGGGCAACGGTGTCTTATAAGGCTGGACCTGGGGTGAACACACCATCACTAGCACTACGATCTTGCCGCCAATGCCCATTTGCCTACTTTGCCCCTCTGGCGACCAACCTTCCTTCGTGGAAATAGGCGAACTGACGAATGTAAACTGGTCCCCTGCTCGCTGAGGACCATTCTTATCTGACATTTCGTCTGCTTTTAGCATATCTCCAAGGTACATCCGAATATGCCTCGTAGTCCCTCGCCGGCATGCCCTCGTCAGCTCCCCGCCGCTACCCAGTGTTGCGTCTGCAACAAGAAGTTTGCCTCTCTACTTGCCTTGTCGAGTCACCAAAGTGCTAAGCAGCACTATCCGCCCCGTTCGGAGTCGCCCCGAAAGGTCACAGTTTCTGAGGAACCTCCCCGCCAGTTAACGCCTCTCGCGAGGACCTCTTCACCTTCGCCTGCCGTAAACGGTAATACGCCTGCCTCCAAATCGGAGCAGCGTATTCATCGCTGTGCCGAGTGCCAGACAAACTTTGATTCCCTCGCTCAGTTGGAGGCTCACCGGTCCACCCACAAGAAGATCCCATGCTCAAAGTGTGCTTACCTATCCTCCTCCCTTGTCGAGTGGAATGACCACTTCAAGCTAGCGCACAAAAATCAACCTAGCAGCCTTCCGGCGAATGTCGTCGCCACCCAGAGAAGCCCCAGTCCAGCTATTGTTCGTCCAGCGAGCGCTCAGTCCACGAGCAACAAGGGTGTTGCTTCTAACCCACAGAGTAAAGCTCTCGTTACCTGCGATATCTGCAAGAAACCATTTAAAGGTCAGGCGGGATTACAAGCCCACAGAACCGCGAAACATCCTGTAGGGGCGGAATGTGTTATTTGTCACTCCATCTGTCCCTCGACAACCGCGCTTGAGGAACATGTCGATACCGTCCACTCGTGCGGTGTATGTCATGACGGCATCCTAAGAGATGTCCAGACTCTCTCCGACCACATGATCGAACATTCCCATCCCATTCTATGCAAGCGATGTGGGACGCGATACCAGACAGAGGAGGAGCGTAAACTTCACTTTACTGCCGCCGACAATGATCACCCGGTGTGTACCATTTGCCGTATCGGCTTTGAAGATGACAACGAGTTTCGTACGGTAAGTCTCACCACTTGGAGTTAAAGGGGACGCTAACGCTCACATCTGAACACGTTAGCATACAAATTTAGCCCATCTCACTTCTCCGCAGCCGAGTCCAAGGCCGAACTCCCGCCGATTTTCCGCGGAATTCGGTGTAAATGCCTATGGAGCTACAGAAGAAAGCACCTGCGTTTTTCAGTGCGACGTCTGCCACGAGGCGTGTTCGTCCCAAACGGAGCTTGATGTTCATGTCGTTACCGTTCATTCGTGCCCTATCTGCCATGATGGTACTTATATGGACACGAGAACACTGGAAGAACACCTGGAACAGCATCGCTCCCGTTACGCGTGCCATTCATGTGGCTTAGCTTATACAGAGGAAGACCAACTCCTCGAACATTACAAGCAATCCCCAGACAATATCCACCCTCATTGCAAGATATGTCAACTTGGATTCGTGGATGACGACATGTATGCCACCGTAAGTAATACATCTGGTATAGGTTGAAGCGAAATCACCAATGCGATTCGTAGCACATTGACGAAGTTCACCCACGCATCGCTTGTGATGTATGCGACGGTGAATTGTTCGATCAGGGGGAACTCGCTTCTCATTACCTGAGTTCGCGGAAACATCCCAAGTGCGAGAAATGCAATATCGGTTTTAGGGATCGGTTTGATTACACGGATGTAAGTGATAAGTTTTGTCACTCCTCCCTCCTTGACTCCGGATCGTGCAGCATGGCGCTTCCGTCCATCCCGAGTGCCATTGCTATCTATGCCAATGGCATTTTGACACACCGAATATTTTACAGAATCACATCCGACACTTCTTCAATCATCCTAAATGCCAAGATTGCAACATCAGGTTTACTGACGCGGATGCGTACCAATATGTGAGTTCTAGAACCTGACGTGATTAACCTGGAGATGACCCCATTTCCGCTTTGTAGCATCTCTTCGCCGTCCACCGCCCACGTTTCAGCGATCAGGGACGTTTTACTGTATCCACTGTCGAGCCCGATCGTGAGCCCAAGATTCCTCAGGGTGATCTTTCGAGCCCCTTGTTGAGTGCTCGAGCGTTTGACCCTGTTTGGGGCTTCGAAGGCAGCGCGAGTCTCCCATATGCATCATACGTTCCTCTGCCTCCGAGCATAAGTAACTATTCTAGCCCGACGTCCCAAGGGGTAATCGCTGCTGAATCTGCTAGTTTGTCGGGGTCGCATTCACGAAGTTCTACTCTATCCGTTGAGCAACGATCTCCCACCGATGGACAATGGAATACAGCCATCCAGTCACACACTCTGAACGCTGGTAAAAACCTCAAGGCATCTCCCGAGTTCAATCACTCTCCCTTGTCAACCATTCCGGCGGTGGGGACGCCCCTCATATCGAGTGTCCAGACCATCCAATCGGCCGATTTTCAAAGCCCGTTCAGTCCCCGTCCTGAACCCACCCCGTTGTGCTCACTGACCCAGAGTATTAGTGTTGCCGCGGTGACGGTAGGAAAACATGAAGAAGTTGATAGCGATTCCAGCAGTTCATGTGCACATTCACCACCACTAATCTCTCCCGTCGTCAAACTGCCGGATCCGGGCGCAGTATCCCCATCGTCGACGTCAAGTTGGACGATGACAAGCGATACAGGCTCTAGAAGGTCCATGCCTCGTCCCAATTCTCATTCTCCGCCGTCAAAAGGGATCAGCAGCACATTTTCCTCGGACCCGACCACAACGACTGAATATTCTGTCACCGCTGTCCCACAGCTGAGCTTGCTCGTCCCAAGCTCGACACAGATACCTGGTAGCGCAAGGTTGCCGTCGGATTTCTTTTCTTATGCCATGCTTTACTGACACTGGATCTTAGCAACTCGGGTTACCCGAGCTCGATCTCCCCCGAGTCGGCTGGCATCCCCGTCTCGGCTAACATGACGCCAGAGTATCTTCGCGAGGCGCGGGCGTATCTCTCCCTCACACACCATGCGCCCGACATGGCGTCTCCTACAAGCCCTACAAGCCCCCGTAGTCCTGGCATCTCGTCTCCCGTTCTGTCTTCCACAGGGCTGGCGCTGGGTGAGCGAGGACGTCGGCGGGAGGTGCGGTTCGAGGACAACATCATTTCGGAGCCTGCATGGGACAGGGAGTCCACGTCGAGCGATTCATCCCTCGATCCACCCGTCGTACTCCCTCGACCGGGAACGCGGATGAACGGTGCGCCTCTTTGTCGCATCCACACTTCCCACCGTCCCTCCTGACGGCCTCTGGTACAGGTATCAGCAAGTTGCCACGGTTTTCGGCTCTCAGGCGTCCGACGCGAAGGGGGTCCAACGGCCAGACACACCATCACGGACCAAGCAGACGGTCGAACGGCGCGCCTCCGCCCTCGTACCACTGCAGGGCCTGCTACAAAGATCACTGCGACGAACCGACGACAACGACATGTGGCCACCTGTTTTGCTATGAGTATGTTTTTTTATTTGGGAACCACCCCTCACGGAGAACACTTTCTGACCGGATACAGGTGTATTTCTACGGCGGTTATGAAAGACGCACGTTGTCCCGTATGTGAAGCGCCGACGCTGCTCTACTGTCTATTCCGCATCGATACATCGGCTTGAGGAGGGCGGTGTCCACGGCTCGTTTATCAAAGGTTCACAAGTTATTGGCTTTTTCAATATCCGTATGGCTTTATTCAGATGTATGCCCCCACATGTACCCAGGTTGCTGGTTAATCTATGAATCGTACGTGCGTTCGCTTGCTCAATTTGTAAATCGGCAAGCGGCCATCACTTCTCGATGGTGACCTACACGGTCGCCGTGAAGAACGTGTTACAACAATCGATTCAACCTCACACTGCACGACTTTTCCGAAATGGCGGTCGAGTTGGCACTCTCGAGGCTTTGTCGAACAAACGCATGGAGGACATTGAGCTGGAGAACGAACATTGACTCAAGGACAACTGACCAAGAGATTCGCATGGTCCTATGTTCTCTCTCTGTTGGAGTCGATGATCAGAAACTTTACCCGCTTTCAGCCACCGTACCCGTTGCGGTCGGAACTACCCCATGTCAGCGCATGGGTTCTTCGGGGCTCGAACGGAATCACGATGAACGTTTGAACGTTCGAGCAATCAACAAAAAAGTGTCGTCCAACTAGGGCTGACACAGTGTTCTGGGTAATTGTATGCAATACAGTTTGTTTTTCCCCATCAGTTGTGCCTCTGTCGACATGGGCGTGCGCAAAGTCCGAGACCCCCCTGCAGGCTCGACGCATGCCCCGTCGAAGTTAGTCTAGTTGTGAGAGGCCTCCCGGGGCGGTTTGTCCCTTGACTCAGGGGTAATGCCACGGCATCCAACAACCGACCATCGTGGTATAACCTCAGTCACTTTTGCAAGTCAACCAGGCGCAATCCGACCGGTGGCCCAACCCTGTGGTTACATGGATGATGTGGCGTGAAGTCCCTGGCCAGGGTTGCATGCACGAATCCAAACATCGGACATCATGTTATGACGTGGAATCGATCGCTTCTCGTAGGTCAATTGAGCGCGGTCTTACCGGCGTCCCAGCCCTTTGGTACCGTTCTCCGTATCAGGTAGTATCCTTCGTGGAACACAAGAGAGCGTCATGAAATTGGGGGCCTACATGATTCTCGGTTTGTCCGAGCGTAACTTTTGAGACCTATTGTTGGCGTTACCCGGAGAGGGCTGGAGAGAGTGAGCGTATGCCAGTCTTCACCTTGGTCCGACGCCTTCATATCACGCAGGACAGGTCATAGTCGATCCTCCATATCTAGACGGTAGTTGCCGAAAGCACCAAAGCCTTAGTCATGTCTTTCAGTTCACCTCAACCGTGCGAATGCAACCACCTGTTGCTGTATTCCCATCATCGACAGCAATGCCGAACTGCCCCGACTGCCCTTATCTTTATTTCGATACCGACAACGATCTCGTGGTGGTCAATACGCTCCTTCTAGGACCATTCATGATGCTCACCTGGCTCTATACAGCATGTGGTATACACGCACGCATATGTATGCGAACAGTGTGGCCTAGGGCTGCACTCCCAAGTCGCGCTCGACCAGCACATCAGGGATAACCATCAGGTTTTTGAATGCAATTTTTGCGACCGCGTCTTCACCACGGAACGGGGCCGTTTGTCCCACGAAAAGGCCCTTCACGCCCCGTTCGAGTGCGAATACTGTGACCGTGATTTCTCCACGGACGGGGGTCGCCTGGAACATCAGAGGGTCAAGCATGCGTTCGAGTGTCACCACTGCGACCGTGCATTCTCCTCCGAAGCTGCGCGCGAGGAGCACGCCGCGGCCAAGCACATGTTCGAGTGCCAACGCTGCGGTCGCGTGTTCAGCTCTGAACACGCGCGCGCGCAGCACGCCACGGCCAAGCATGCGTTCGAGTGCCGCCACTGCGATCGCGCGTTCGACTCTGAGCATGCGCTCGGGCAGCACGAGCGGTCCAAGCACACGTTCGAGTGTCGCCATTGTGATCGGGTGTTCCACTCTGAAGATGCGTGTGACAAACACGCGAGGGCGAAACATGCGTTCTTTTGTCGCTGGTGCGACCGGGTGTTCAACTCTGAGGACGCTCGGGACAAGCACGAGGACGCGAAACATGACTAAGGTGGGATGCACACTTTTGAGCCCTCGCGTTACTTGCCCAAGTACTCGTTTTGCGCAGGGGTTGGTCTGTGAAATGTTTCTGTAAGGTGAGTGTGGTGACAGAAGCGGACCTGTAGGCATACACTCATCCTCTGGTTGAAGAAATATGTAATATATCTTGGTAGATTTGGAATGTTAGTATGTCGGACATCAGATTAGAAAACTACTCGAGACTCACGGACGAAAGAAAAAAAAAAGGTCTTCGAACATGATCCATGGTACGAGAGATCGTGAACGTGTTAGATTGAATCATCAAGCCGAGAACATTGATGCCAATCATATGTCTTGCTTTACCATTCGGGGTATTGGGCGCATCATGGTGGCTCGAAGTAGTAGTCGTTGTCGAACCGTGCGAAAAGGAGTCATTTCAAGTGTTGTGCTGTACTACTTGGTACTACACCGACCGCGCAGCCCTGCGGCATCGACGACAATGCCATTCTGCGCCCAATGTCCGGGCCGTAACTTTGTCGATGGCAATGCTCTCCGAATGGTCTGTACTCTTTTTCCAAGATCGTCCTGGGTAGTTCACCCCACCCGTCTCCCCCTCGTTCTGTACAGCACCGAGAATCAAAGCACACCGACTTTGAATGTCGCTACTGCGACCGCACCTTCGCCACCGAAAACGGTCGCGAGAACCACGAAACGGCCAAACACTCTCTGTTCGAGTGCGAGTATTGTGATCGTAGGTTCTCTACGGACGAGGGCCGCATAGCGCATCAGAAGGCCGTACATGACAAGTACGAATGTCGCTACTGCGACCGCACCTTTACCACCGAAGACGGCCGCGAGTACCACGAAACGGCCAAGCACTTCCGGTTCGAGTGCGAGTATTGTGACCGCAGGTTCTCTACAGACGGGGGCCGCTTGGCGCACCAGGCGGACAAGCACGACAAGTTCGAGTGTCGCTACTGCGACCGTTCGTTCAACTCGGAGGACGCGCGAGAGCAGCACGAGGACACCAAACATCGTTCCTTCGATTGTCGCTATTGCGACCGTACGTTTAGCTCCGAGGACGGGCGGGAGGATCACGAGGACGAAATACATTTCGTGTTCAAGTGTCACCACTGCGTCGACACCTGGTTTACCTCTGACCAAGCTCGGGAGGCGCACACACGGGTCGCCCACCACGACTTGTGGTGCTCCACTTGTGGCCGCGATTTTAGCTCCCCGCAGGCGCGTTCACAACACGAAGAGGATAAACACCGTCGTACACGCCCCCTGGCGGGATCGCTCACGTTACCTCGAGTTGTGCCAGTCGTCATGTGCGACCATTGTCTGTCCACGTTCACTTCTCAAGCTGCCAAGGATGCACATTTACGCTCGTGTTCTTATAATCCTGCCAACAGTGTCACGCAATCTACGTGGGCCGTTCAGCCAATCACGTCAACAAACCAATACAGTGACGATGAATCAGAAGCGGGCACCGCTGAGATGGTGTCGCCAAGTTGCTCCGTAGTCCAGGACGATGATGAAGGATCAGGACCGCCGAGTACTATCGAGGCGAAGAAGGTCCGTTTCGGTGACGAAGTATCAGCGCCGCTTGGCCCCCCATCTTGTCTGTCAGGTTCGATTTCGGGCGAAGGTGAAACGTTCCACTCTACGGGAGGGACGCCTCCCATCGGGGCGATCGATGAGGCGACTCCCGCCGAGCAGTCTTGCGGTTGCTCAATTTGCCAACGATCCCCATCGCTGCACAGGGACGTCCCCGTCCCCGATGACGCAGAACATCCAGCCCTTGCTGGTGATCATCACCAGGGTGATGCTGCGGATCACCACGACGGGATCTTGCGTTGTATACCTTGCCTCATGCTCTTTGACACCGCGGATGCACATCAGAAGCACGTCTGTGCTTCCCGCACCGCATTGTTGCGATGCCATTGCCCGATATGTTACAGTCAGTTCGACGATGAACCATCCCTACAGCGCCACCTGGAAGGTGTCGAGTTCAGATGTCAACATTGCCCGATTCGGTGTTGCTCGGATGAGATGTTGCAGGATCACTTGCTGAGTCATCCGACGTGTGGAAAGTGCAGCCAGACGTTTGTCGATAATCTTGCGCTGTGTGCGGTGAGTGAATCTTGGCTGTCTCACGTTCATCATGGGACTCACCGGCATGACACCGTGTCGCCAGCATGTGGAATCGAGCCACCCCGTGGTGGTGTGCTGGGACTGTGATGGGGTCGTCGTGGACCAGGCCGATCTCGCGTTGCACTATGCGGCGTCATCCGTACACCCCTCGTGTTCCATCTGTGGTCTGGGCACCAAAGATGCGGTCGAGATGGAGGAGGTGCGTATCAGGGTGCTATCTGGTTAAAACATGTTTTCTCATGCCCATCCTAGCATGTCAAGCGTGTGCATGCGGCGATAGAAGAAGGAGGTGTCGTAAGTCCTTTTTCTTTTTCCCTTTTTACGTTGCCAAGGATCGCGCTGACGCATGTCGCACACGTCAGGCGAGCCTTGGCGTCGAGTCTCAGCCCTTGGAGGGGAACCAGCCCGAGGCGTTTGATCGCTCCAGTGGGAGTGGGGTACACACGGACAGACCTGGCGATGTGTCCCGTGACATCCCGTCGCCCGCCCCAGTGCCGACGCCGTCGGTGGACGACGCGAACGCGACGCACGTGCGTGCGTCGCCGCCCTCGCCCACGCCCTCGGAACACGGGAGCAACGCCAGTCGGCCGCTGGTGTCGCCCGTGTCGTTTGACACGGCGTCGTTGACGAGGTACGTGATTGGCGGGAAGAAAACAACCCGGAACTGACCGCGACCCCCCACGTGCAGCCTGTCGGACGCGAGCGCGTCGCTCGTGTTCGTCTCGGCCGACGGGATACCGGAGTACGTTCGGGATAATCGGGCGATCTTGGTGGCGACGAGTGCGCGGCCGGTGTCGGCCGAGGGGAGTGCGTCTTCGCCGTCGTTGGTGGGCGAGGCACGTGCAGCACGTGCAGGGGCGGTGCCTGGGTACCGGCTGCACTGTCGGATCTGTCTCAAGGATCCTTGCGAGGACGTGACGGCGACGATCTGCGGTCACTTGTTTTGCAAGCGGTGCGTGTTTTTTGCTCTTTTTTTTCCATAATTGTTTGAACCATGTGATGGATCGGGTTCGCAGGTGTATCACGCAGGTGGTGGTCGCAACGTCCGAGTGCCCGGTGTGTCGGAGCGCGACGTTGCTGTATTGTCTGTTCAAGCTGGATCTATCGGCCTAGTGGGGGGCCATCTTGGGGGCGTTGCTTTATCTTTTCTTTTTCTTTCTTTACGCATCTATGTATACAAAACTGACCATATTGCATGTGCTCTCTCATCTTGACTATATGCTGTACGTTGAATTGCACCGAAGCGGTGGGTTATGGAGGTCCCGAACAACAGCCACGAGTGCCTTTCATAGGGGTTCCATTGCCTCCAAGCGGTGGGTTACAGGATCCCGAACGGCAGCCACTCATATGATCATCACGTTGAATTGCACCGAGAAGGTGGGTTACGGAGGTCCCGAACGGCAGCCACAAGAGACACCCTTCATACGATCATCACGATGGCATCCAAGCGATGGGTTACAAGATTCCGAACGGCCCACCACAGGAAGTATCATTATCATCATTGCATCTAAGCGGTGGGTCACAAGATTCCGAGCAGCCGCCACAGGACTAGTACCATTCATACGATCGTCACCATTGCATCTAAGCGGTGGGCTACAAGCTTCCGAACAGCCGCCACAGGACTAGTACCATTCATAGGATCATCACGATTGCATCCAAACGGCGGGCTACGAGATTCCGAACAGCAGCCACAGGAGAGACCATTCATGCGATCATCACGATGGTATCTAAGCGGTGGGTTACAAGGTCCCGAACAGCAGCCACACATTCATACGATTGCCACAATTGCATCCAAGCGATGGGTTACAAGATTCCAAACAGCAAGCCATAAAAAGCATCGTTCCAATACACACACATGATCTCTCGTTAGATTGCACCCTGATATCCGAGTTCCGAACGGTGGCGGCGACACTCGGTCGCAAAGAAGGTTCACTCTCTGGAACAGACTTGCACATCTTGGGACTCCTTTTCATCCTGGCTCTGGGGAGTAGCGATCGCCTTGGCCTCGCGCCGTTCGCGCCTTTGTTTTCCCTTTGCGGATTCGTATCCAAAGAGGGTTGTGCGACCCTATGGAGAGATAAGAGACGGGTCGGGACAGAATAGGGGGCGGGTTACCTCCTTGAACTTGTAGTACACGAGGACGAGGACGACGGCGATCCAGTAGAATACGTACGCCAAGATGCTGCCGACTGACGAATGGGGTTAGCGAGAGGCATAAATAAAATAGAGTAAGAAAGCTGACGTGTGGCGCTGTTTTGCCAGCCAAAGACAGCGTTAAAGACGGACCAGCTGCCCGAGGAAGAACTGCAACAATTGAGGTGCCAGACGTTGCCTCGGACATTGTACGAGCCGGGGCCAGTTCCACCGGTGTCATCGGAAAAGGCACCGACGAGGTGCATAAAGGCATTTTCCTGGAAAGCCCAGACGGCTTTTGAAAAGAGACCGGCGCCGATGAGTAAAATAAGGTTGGTCATGCATATAAGGAAGATTTTGAAAGCTGTCAAGGATCAATGAGCGGACGGCAATGAGGGGGTAAAAGATGCTCGCTTGATCGGCTGCCGAATTGATAAATGAGAACGCCGGATACGAGGCCACAGATGATGCCGACGATGGCGGCAATGGGTATAGAAGTAGCGGGTTGGGCGAGGGCGACACCGCTGACAAAGACGACGGCCTCTAGACCTGGAAGGGAAGTGAGACAGGGAAGGAGGGTGGGGGAAAAAGGGACATGCCCTCGCGGAGGACGGTGATGAAGGGGAGGATGAAGAGGACCCATCTGCTGGTTTTCGCGCCACGATCGTGTTCTGGGGAGGGAAGGTTAGGGACGAATTGGGGCAGGGGCGGTGCTTACGTTGGGCATCGAACGCATTTTGGAGTTTGATGCGCCACTTGGTTTTCGCGTTCTCCATTTTGAGCATGGTGACACCCATGACGAAAACCATGAGGGAAGCGATAAACTGGAAAATGCCTGCGAGGGAATGAGGCACGATTACGAGAGAGGGTGGGGAGGGCAGACAGGACCTTCCCAGAGCTGTTCCGAGGAGGTCCAGAGGTTCTTGGCCTGGGTGAACCAGATGGCGATGAAGGCGGCGCCGACTACGACTGCGACGACGAGGCCGACCAAGGCGCCAAAGATGACCTGAGGGCCGTGGTCGTGGAGCAGGGCGCGAGGGAGTAGGAGGAAACACACGGACCTGGAGCTTGAGCTTCTTGACGAGACGGGCATCGTGGACGAGGAGCTGGTCGACGAGGCTGAGGAGGACGGAGACGATGAGCACGCCCTCGAGCGACTCGCGAAAGACGACGAAAAAGATGGAAACGGAGAACAAGTTTTGGGTCATTTTCGTGTGGAAAATGGAAATTCACGATCGCGTCTTTATCTGATAAAATTTTCAGGCACGCATCGCTTTTATCAGATAACATAAAAAAGCCAACCAAATATTTTTCTCGCCCGTATGCATCTCCTCCTCCTCCTCCTCGTCCCGCTGTTCGCTGCGATCGCCCGCGCCGGCGTCCAAGAGCGCTGGTGGAACGTCACGTACGTCCAGGACGCCAACCCGGACGGCCTCTTTGCGCGCAGGGTCATCGGCATCAACGACACCTGGCCGTATGTGTGTGGTTTGCCTTCTTCCTGTCGCTGACACTGTCGAGCACAGGCCACCCCCGCTCGCCGTCAACACCACCGATGCGCTCCTGCTCCACCTCACCAACTCGCTCGACGTGCCCACCTCGCTCCACCACCATGGCATGTTCTTCAACTCCACCACCTGGATGGACGGCGCCACCCAAGTCTCCCAGTGGTATGCCACGCACCGTACACCCTCGCGCGCTCACCCCCCTCCAGCGGCATACCCCCCGGACAGACCTTTGACTATCTCGTTCCGATAAACTCTTCGGGTCAGCACGGCACCTATTGGGCCCATGCCCACGCATACGTACACCGTTTCGTGCCTTCGCTTGTGTTGCCCCACCCTCACCTGCACACAGGGTCAGTACGTGGACGGCTTCCGCACCCCCCTCCTCCTCCACCCGCAAAACGAAACGTACCAGTACGACGACGAGTTCACCGTCATCCTCGGCGACTGGTACCACGAACAGCACGACCAGCTCCTGCAGTCCTTCATCAGCATCACCAACCCCGCCGGAAATGAACCCATACCGGGCAAGCCTCCTTCCCCCCTCTCCCCACACCCCGTGCTCAGCCGCGCGTAGACTCTGGCTTGATCTACTT
>JBBPUI010000177.1:0-31320 GCA_038094615.1 Heimioporus aff. retisporus | reverse complement strand
GTGAGCGTGCGTGCCAGACACGACATCATGGCATCATGCTCCGACAGCCCCTCCCGTCCTATTCAAATTCAAACACTTTCCTCAGTGCCTGGTCGACTCGGCGCTTCCTCCTCCTCCTCCTCCGAGGACGGCTCTCCCGCAAAAAAGCACGCCGGACGCATTACCCGCCACACGGCGCAGCCCTCACGCTCCCTCATCTCCCTCACCCACACCACCCTCACCCGCGCTCGCCCGCGGGCTTCGGCACCCATCTTCCGTGACACGTCCCCATCCCAACGCTCCAACCCAATTGGTCAACGTATATCTGACACCACGCGAAATGTGCACACATAACCAACCCTTGTCACCTTCTCTGACACACATGACACATTTCATCCCCGTATCCCGATCGGGTGCGGAGTCTTGCGGGCTCGCAGCGGCTCCGATCCCATGTCTCATCTCACGTTTGTTCTCACGCCCTCCGCCCATCCCCCACCCCACATCCATACGATTCGAACCACGACGAAGCGAAACCGAAACGTGCCCCCGAAACGTACCCGCGACGTCTGGTCTTGATGGACGATGGCGGTACTGATCCGGGGATGGTTTTTGATCCAGTCCTTAGATGAAATGAACATGTCGTGCCTTGATCCTCTCCGTCCTTTGTTCTTTCCCTTCATCCGCCGTGGTTTTCGTGCTGCACGCCCGATCCGTTCGCTGTCAGGTAGCGACCGATCGTTACTCCATTCTCACGCCCCTGTCAACGGTCACATGTTTTTTCTCAGACATCGAAGCGGGCCGATGAAGATGCGGCGTATGCATATTACCCCTCTCAGACACTCGTATCTATGTGACTCCGCGATAGGACACTGACGGGGCATGTATGTATTTATGGCCGTTTGAAACCGAGCCACACCACATATGAAAATGCCATCGAGTAACAGTACACGACTTGGCAGGCTTTCGTCGAGCAATCGATGATAAGTAGAAATGGGTAAATCTACATGTGACGTATATGCCAAACATACAAACTCTGAGATACTACAGTTAACAGGCGTGAGCATAAAAGACGTTCAAACCGCCGCATCAGGTAAGGTTGCGTGAGAGGGCGAAGAGAAAAATTAAAAGGTAGTGACGAAAAGGGCAATCTGTCAGCAAGAAATGGCAAGATAACGCAGGACAAAAACAAACTTCCATATATCGTTAGAGGACGGAGAAGATGAAAACCGAAACAAAAAGCTGTTGCGAATCTAGATCCATTGTCATATTGGTAAAAAAAAAAAAAAGGAAAGAAAGAAAGGAAAGGAAGGAAAAGGAGGGAAAAAAGATAAATGTTAAAGCATGAGACGAAATCGACCCTGTTATGAAGAAAAAGGTGAACCTGGGATGGAGAGAGGCAGGTACATCGAGAGATGGTTTTTTTTTTGGCGTCGTACATGCGATCAGAGTTACCCGTGATCGCATTGATAAAGGGTGTGCGGGACGTGTGCTGAGCATGAGAAAGATGTAACATCGTAAGGAGTAAACGATAAAGCGATGACGTGTTTCGACAGAGTCCTATGCTGGATTGGTAAGATATCATCTTGGGAGTGGGAAGGGTACCTGAGAAAAAACTAGTGCTTACTGGAACCATGCGCTTCTAGCGACTGGCGTCCTCACCATAGAACCATTTCGGGAAACAAAATTACAAAAGTTTAGACTGTTTGAGATGTCTTCGGACGACCATGTCTCGAACTGAAATCAAATAAGTGTATGCTCAACTCTCACACGTGAGAGACTGCTCACCGCTTGCGAGGATGCCTGCAGTGGTCGTGGTGTCCTAGCGCGATCTAAGTGTGGGCTCCCTCGATGGTATCACGATCAATGCCTACCGTGACAGAAGTACAGAAACCATAGAATTTCCGAGGTAGAGGAGAGTACTCTCGGTGAATGGCACTGAACTTGCTCCTAAAGTCTGAGGGTTTCGATAAGTCACATGCAGGACAGGACACGGCAAGGGAACAAACATTTTGACGCAGTATCTATATCATTAGGGCGATCGCCATAGCTGCGAACATATTTGGCCAACCGAATGCCAGAGTTAAGCTTGGCTTCCAGAATATCGCACTTGTTGAGGAAGAGGACCAGATCGACGTTGGCCAAAAGCTTATTTGAACAGACGGCTTTCCATAGCAACACGCTGTCTTCCTATGCAAGTCTTCAGTGATACACGCTTCAAGGGCTTGCGAATAATCTCACCAGTCTATTTACACTCCGGTCTTCTGCAAGTACCTGATCGAATCCGGATATCGGGGCAAGGAAAATGATAGCATCCACTGAGACAACATGAACGCTTGGAGGGATAAAGGAAAAGAGAAGGCATACCATCATCGAAAAAGGGTACCCAAGTTGCTGAAGGAGTGAATAAGTAAGTGCGTAGAGCAAAATGGATGTATCCCACCTCTCTGGGGAAAATGTTTTTAGATAGCATGTTAAAGATCGAGTTACACACACCTGCGAGCGAGAACCCCCGACGTCCACTATTCTCCACTCCGTGCCCTGTTCACGACCAGCGGCAGCCTCCATTTCACATCTGTATTCGGAAACACCGACTGTTTTGAGCCGAGCACGCAAGACGTCATCTATGCCACAAGGGGAATGAGATCATCATTAGCAGCGCTGCGGGCGGAGCTTACCATCTGAAGGGATATAATTAAGGGACGTGACGCGTTCCATGTCATTCAAAAAGCTGAGAAAAGATTGGTGTCAAGTTTCCAGAGGAGGAAAAAAAAGGACATTACAATCCTGGAAGCTCTTCCAATCTTATCTTGCGTCGGCGGAGTACCTCGCGGACAATCTTGTTATTCCAGAGGGTTATTATGTCATCGCAGCAACTGTGAAGGACTTCTTGTGCTTCGTCTCGGGTCGTCATGCCGGTGTCTCCCAACGATGTAGGGCGGCCGTCCCTGCGGGAGCTCCTAGCTAGGGCACCTTTCCAGGTTGCCCCCGGTCGAACAAAGACTTCTTGTGATCGCCACGAACGCTCAGTGGGTATGCTGCGGTGTTGGTAGGGACCAAAGTTGTTTCCGCCTAGGAAGGAGGCGGCGTCGTCTTCGCTGGGTGGGATCAGCTTTGCAATGAGAAGCGCTTCGATGTGACGAAGCGGAGTGAGACGCATTCGGAGGAGGTCCATTTCATGGGGAATGTGGGGGGCATCTTCGTCGCTGTCGTCGCCTCCACTGTCGACGGGGGTAAGACGTATGTTTGAGAGCGCATCCATGATGGTGCGAACGGAACGGACGACGTTGAGCTGTATGACACTGCGCCATAGGATGCGCTCTTCACGGAACGCACTTGGGGTGTACAACCTCTGAAAATCTGGCGAAAAAAAGGTGAGAGCGACAAGGAGGATAGATGATGGACAGACGGACGCCTAAGGGTGGTAGATTTGCCTAGGATAAGGTACGGTGAGCGATAGGAGGGGGGGTATAGGAAAGAAACATGCCAGACTCGCTCTGACCGAGAAGGAGGAGACGAACGACGCTCTTCTTCTTTTGCTGCTGACGTTCTGCCTTGATAGACTCGTCGATCTGATGGCTTATTCTTCTGGCCTCGGCCTCCTGGGCAAGCCGGATGACACGGTCCTCCTCGGTTTCGTTTGGGGGTGGTTTGAGCAGTTCGTCAAGGGGGTCGTAATCTAACTGTGGCTTGTTTCCTGAGAGCATGGTGGTTGGGGACAAGGGAGGTGGGACCGGCAGCAATGCAAGTACTACGGTAGTAAGGGTCAGGCACGCCAAATTAAGTGTTTACACCACACCAGCAAGGCCAGCTTGGCAAAGATAATTGGTCACGTCGGAGTGACCGCTCGAGATGGTACCCCCCTCACAATGTGCCTCCAAACACTTGGACACCACCCCCGAAACAGAGCATTAATCACACTATAGGTGCCTCAGAGGGCGTGCCTGACGAGGGACCAACGCGGAAGCATTCGAGGCACGTATCGCTGCCTCGTGCTGCGGACCCTCGGAAGGCTTGGAAGTCGCCGGAGGAAAAGTGGCGTTTCATCTGGTTTATTCCTGGCTCTCCCCGGCGGCAACGGACGGACAGATATCACAATCTCCGGGGGTGTTTTGTTCTTCTCCTTTTTTCCGTGCTGGTAGTCGTGTCGATGGGTTCGCGACCTGTTCTTCTTGATCAGTTCGAAATGCACCGCCTGATGTTCTCTCCCTCCGCCGAAAGGGGTGTGAAAGCGCGCATGATCGCGCCAGTTGATCAGCAGGGGCATCGAACGACGACGAGGCCCCGGTTCCTGGGCTGGCGGTGCGCTGTCCGGGGGTCTTCTCGTCCGAGTCAGCCCCGATTACGGCCAAGTTTGCTGGCGGCGTGCTGCGAGTAGTTGATGTGATCACCTCAGCGTCGAGCTCAACGGTTTGACAGACCGACGCCAATTTCTTTGACTTTTTCTCTTTCCCTCTTGCTTTCTGCTTCCGTGCATCATGACAGATCCCGATGTTGATCAAATCTCTGTAAGCTCAGGTTCTATTTCCTCCATCTCACCCCCATCAACCCCTCCGAATCTCCACCAAAATACCGTTGACCCCTCGGCACAATGGCTCGTCCAAAAATTCGGCGGAACTAGCGTCGGAAAGTTCCCCGTCCAGATCGCGACGGACATCGTCTCGTAAGCGCCAACCATTATTTCCATTTCATCTGTCCTCATGTTTACGACAGAAGCTATATCGATCAACACAAGGTCGCCATCGTCTGCTCAGCGCGCTCAGGTTCCACCAAAGCGCTCGGAACCACCAACCTTTTACTCAAGGCCGCTGCAGAGGCCAAACGACGACCGTCCAAGACCCACAGTAGGTCTGAATCCGCCACCCCCGCCACCAATGGCTTGTTTCGTCGCCATTCCCAGAACTCTTCGCCCCGAACGCGCAGCTCATCTCCATCTTCCATCCCCTTTTCATTCACCTCCCCCAGCGGATCTCAACCGACGCAAAATTTACCCGAATTCAGCGCGACCGTAGACCTTATCTGCTCTGAACATTTGGCTGCGGCTGAATCATCCATTGCAAACTCTGAGATCTTGCAAGAAATGCAGGAGGAAATACGTCGCGATTGTGATTGGCTGCGCGCATTCCTCTTTGCAGCACAGGTGAGCTCATTCACCTATTCGTCGCGGCCGTCCGTGTTCACGGGTTTTTTCGGCCCCATTCTAGGTAATCGATGAAATTTCTCCTCGATCCCGAGATACTATTATTGGCTTTGGCGAGCGGTTGGCCTGCAAGCTCATGACAGCCGTCCTTCGAGATCAAGTAGGACATCCATAATATCGATGATCTAGATCCGTCTTATTCGAACTTTCAGGGGATAGATGCCGAATACGTCTCATTAGAAGATGTCATCCCTACATCAGATGACGGCGATTGCCCCATTGAAGGATCTCTAGATCAAACTTTTTACGATGGTGTCGCTTATGCTGTCGGGGAACGCATAAAAAGTTGTGCCCCAAGAGTACCTGTCGTCACCGGTGCGTGCACATTCCCGCGGTCACACCTCCCTACCATCACCCTCCAGGTTTCTTTGGCCCAGTACCTGGCTCGTTGTTGAGCCAGGTCGGTAGGGGTTATACGGACCTCCTCTCCGCATTGCTCGCTGCTGGCCTTGAGGCATCCGAACTCCAAATATGGAAGGAGGTGGATGGCATATTCACTGCCGATCCCCGCAAAGTGCCCACTGCGCGCCTTATTCCCATCATATCACCGGACGAGGCCGCAGAACTCACCTACTACGGCAGCGAAGTGGTACATCCGTTTACGATGGAACAGGTTCGCGTGCTTGGACGACAATTGTTCCCATCTTACCCCTTCTAGGTCATCCGACGAAAAATACCCATCAGGATTAAAAATGTAGAAAACCCCACAGGTGGAGGAACGGTCATCCATCCCGACCCAGATGAAGTTTACAACCAAGATGACCCCGAAACACCGCGCGCGATGATGATACCCATTACCCCTCACACGTCCCCCGAAAATATCCATCAGAGCAAGCGCCTCCCCACGGCCGTCACGATCAAGGAGCGCATCATAGTCCTCAACGTGAATTCGAATCGGAAGAGCGTCTCGCACGGCTTCCTCGCCCGCATCTTTGGCACCTTAGATCGATTTGGTGTCGTCGTTGACTTGATCAGCACGAGCGAGGTGCACGTCAGTATGGCGATCGAGGACAATCTCCCGCGCAAGATTATGGACCGACTTCTCTCGGAACTCCACAAGAGCGGATCGGTGCGCGCGTCTCGCTCTCATGAGCGTGGTTATCCATACAGACCTGATCGACAGGTTACCATCCATTCAGACATGGCGATCCTCTCACTCGTCGGAAAACAGATGCGCAACCTGGTGGGCATGTCGGGACGCATGTTTCAAACGCTCGCCCAGGGAAACGTCAACATTGAGATGATCAGTCAGGGTGCAAGCGAGATTAACATCTCATGTGTCATACAGGGGCGGGACGCGGTCAAGGCGCTCAACTTGATCCATCAGAGCTGCTTACAGATCAAACCGGAAGGCGTTCGAGGGCGAGGTCCGTGGTATTTTTTGTTAGGAGTGTCTTGATTGACGTGTGTGATTCAAAGTCGGTCCGTGGCTGTTTTAGGAGGACTTGGACGAGGTATGTATATGATATAAAAGCAGATATTTTGGCATGATTTTTGTATAACCGACGCTCTCACATTTTTACTTGTTTGTATCTGACTGGCTGGGATAGCATCAATCGGAAGGAGGTTATGTTACTTTTCCAGAAGCACATTGTGACAAGAGAATGGACATTCCTCTTAGTGTCGCCATGGCTGCTACTCCGATCACACACCTAGCCCTCTCGCCGCGTTCCGAGGGGAAATCGTGCGCCACTTTGTACCACTTGTCCAGAAACATGGAGCGACCAACATAGCGCGCCGGTACCTACGGCGACTTCGTCTGGGGTTCGTCAGTGATCGTCATTCCATGCGATGTGTCAGCACTAGCGCCTGACAATCAAACGAGCTGCGCGAGCCCAGTTTGTCGGTTGCATACGTGGAATCGAGTTGTAGACCGCTTCTAGGAAATTAAACCAGATAGCCCAAGACTTAGGCCGTCCAACAAATGCTCGGAATGGGGTATCCCAATAAACACGACATATTCGCTGCAATCCGCGCCCGCCATGATGGGTCTGAGGCAATCCGTCAGCATCTCGGGAAGCTTTCCGAGAACGAGGCTAGAGCGAGGGAGCAGGAATGGCGTACCCCCGAAGCTGAAGCTCATGCTCGGGACAACATCGCACGGAACTGCAAGCCGCCAACGAAAGCCAACAGCGCACCACGCCCAATATGTACGGGTATCGTAACCCATTCCGATGGCGCTGGACCTGCCACACCGTCTGCGAGGCAGGACCGAAGATGTGGTTGGCACTAGCTTCAACGACGAACAGGAACGTGGCCCGAGGTCGTCTGACCGTTGGCTTGGATGTCGTCCATGTTCACTCGCCAATGAGTCTGGGTGGCAGATGTGAGTGGCTCGGTACGTGTCCCTGATATGGCACCCTTACTTCGTTGCGTTACAGGAACACGCATAAAAGCTTCCGGTGTACAACGCGGTATTGGACCCGCCAAGAAATAATCCACTTCCTGAAGATGAGAGCTTGAAGGAGGGCACCAGTCCGACCACCTATTTTTCCATCCTTCAGGGATGAGCCTTTGGAAAACACCACGGTTTGATGCCTGTAAGCCCACTCCAACCGAGACCACCTGAAGCAAACTTGCAGAACTGAAGCCTGGGCTGTGTTGAATAACTGTTGGCCACACCGATAAATTCCAACCGCCCGACTCCCTGTCGGACATGGTCATAGTTACGTCATAAAAAGCTTGTTTACAGTGCACGATAACAGTGCCCTGGCCATTGTACATGTCTGTGCTGATGCCATGCCAGGTATATGCACATTTTCCAGGCCATCTGAGTCGACATTGTGCTCTCCGGTGTGAAAAGTAACTGCCCTATCCTATCGAATCAAAAACACATGATGAAAATGTTGCACTCATCAGTGGTGCCACCATACAATGCCTTCACATGAACACCTTGGACATGACAGTTGCTTGACCAGGGGTGTGCACCCTGATACCCTGGTCTCCAGCTCCTTTCTTGGATACATGCACATCTACCTTGGCACCCATACATTGATGCCAGCTTTATGGTATGTTTTGTGTACTTCATCCATGTAATCATCCTGATGGGTGATTAGGCTTTCAATCTGGCTGTTGTTGCTACAATACCCCATTCCACAATCTTGAATTCTCCCAGTTCACTACAGACAGCATAGTAGGAATATGCTTACAGTCTGTCACATATCCCCTATTCCAGATGCTGCTTGCCCAAAAACAAGTAATTGAACTCATTTTCCTTCAAGATATTGCCTTTTGGAGGTGAGTTATATCTTAATGGTTGGAACTTCCTGCTTTGTGATGGCATGTTCATCTATGCTCTTGTGATACATCAAGCAAGCTAAACTCCATATATAGTACATGGTGACATACTGATATGTGCTTCCCAGGATGATTAACAAGTGAAAGTGGACAATGTCCTTGGCAACAGAGAGCTGATCTTGGGCAATATTGGGACTCATATGGTCATTGGGGCACTAATGATATTATTGACATGGCATTGCAGGTCCAATTGTACTGCACAAAGCCCTTGGTGCTGAACCTATGTATTATAAATGGAGATGGCTGCTTCAATTGTGAGTTGCAGGTATTTATGCTGGCTTTTGTTGATAGCTTGTAGTCTGTGGCAACTTCCTGATCATTAAGCTTATTTTTAAATAGATATTGTTTTCAATCCATCCTTTAGTATTTAGTGTAGGAAGGATTGAATATGTTTCTTTCTGGTATTTTGGTATGCCTGTGACCATTCTGGGTGATTGTGAGTGTTTTGTATCTACTTTGCAATGTGCCCCTGTGTGATATTGAATACACCTGGTACTTCAAGGCCATGAACTTTGGTACTGTTGTTTCTTGAGAATAATTATACAACATTTGATCTTGACAACCAACAAATTGGTTTCATATTTTGATGAGTTTGTGATAACCAGGGTTGAAGTTACTATTTTCTTATGTAATGGACTGACAGTAAATGTTCAAAGGCAGATTCTGTCAAGCTCCATGCCAGTTCTTCAAGAAGCTTTATGTACTTGAAGACATGTTGGTGGACACCTGCCATACTGTAGTACACCAAGTTGTCATTTCATATTGAAAATTATAGATATTCAATGGATGTTGTTATTGCAACAATAGCTAGTTGGTGGTTTAATTGGTTGCTGGAATCCACATAGTCTATTGCCACACAGACAGATCACACAGAACCTATAGGTGGCCCAATGTCATTGTAAAGATTACTAGATGACTTAAATCCATCTATGTATATATATATTTTGGAAATCCAACTAAGTGCAGTTTTAGATCCAATTATGCCATTTCAACACTGATGCCACCTTCCAGCACAGTTTGTCATTCTAATATGTATTTGATTACTGGCCCTGTTTTACTGTTCTCTCTTACCCCTCCCAATGAGTAATTCTTGGTTATCCTCAACTTAGAGCATAAAAAGATCTATACATTTGTACATAGTTTTCAATGAAAGAAAAAATAGTAAAAAAAGGTCATAAGTTATTCACAGCACATTTCAGTACAGTATACATTGTGTATGGCTTGTATCTTGCAAACCCAATGTTATTACATGACATGTTCTATATGTTTGCTAAAATAGGATACTATCTATGTACTGATAGCTCCACCAAGAAGGAAAAGTTTAGCATCCAACATGTCACAAGACTCTTCAGAAGCTACAAAGAATTCATCATCATCTGCCTGATTCTTCCATTCCAAAATTATATCAATGGCTCCACTCATTCTCAAAATGTGAGCAACAGCCAGCCTTAGATTACACAGTGCTGGAATGGGTTTTTCAAGTATTCCACCTTCAGGTCCATTTCCAAATTGGATTTCTTCACCATCTTGTAAAGTAAACAGCAGTGGAGAAGGAGGGCTGACCAATTGGTAAAGGTATTTTATCTAATTAATAAGTTAGTATGGTGATAAGATATTGTATAAAATCACACCTTTTCATCCTCTGTTTGTACTTTAATTCCCCATACCATATCATCATATAAAGTATGAGCATGCATATCCATATTCATGAAATTACCAATGCCATTTACATTGGCAAGAACAGCATCTCTTGTTGTAGTACCAGCAAAAATTTCTATATATTCTAAAGTTGCTTGCTAAATGGAGATTATCAGAAATAAATGGAGATTACAATAATTCAGGCTAACCTTTTTGTATACAGAGCTGGGAATAATATGTGAGAACACAGGAAGAACTCCATTTTCCCTAAAAGGCCCAAATTCAAAGCCTGTCAACAGACAGGATGATCCATCACGTTTGAATAACTGTTCAATATAAGATGAAAGAGATAATTTGGCTCAAAGACTAATTTACACTTACCAATCCCCTCAATATCTCTGGCTTCTGTTCATCAACATGTCCTTTAATAGCATCACTAATACAATGTGATGTGCTTGTTTCAGATTTTGGTCCACCTGGACTCATTACTGTAACATATTGTCAAATATCTGAATATAAATAAACAGTTTTACTTACATGCAACACAAAGATGAGTGAAAAATTCTGCTGCCATGGTTAACACAGGCTCAAGATCAATGTTTTTAGGATCTAGTCCCAAAAATAGTACCTCCAAAGTTCTCTCTGTTGAAATAAAATTTTCCTCTTCCAAACAGCTCACTAATCATGAAAATCAGATAACATCCAAGTGCCTCAAATCTTTAACTCACAGTTATGCATTAAGTTTTCATCACAGGTACCAAGTTTTTTCCAGAAATGGTTCAGCACCTTACCACCAAGTTTTTGTGATTCCACAGTGAGATGGTATAAAAACCTAGAGGCTATAATCCAAAATTTTCCACTTTGTGGACCTGATTTTTGGATTAGTTTCATACTAGATTGATGCCACAGATTAGGTTGTTGAATAATTGCCATAGCATGTAATTCAACCTGACTTGCTATCTCAGGAGTAGGTGTAGGCTTGATTTCAGCAAAGGTTTCATCTTCCATAGAGTTGGATAGCATAGGGGTAGATGTTGGCATGGATTTGAGTGGGGACTGCTGACAAGACATGTCATCATAGATTGTCATTGAACATAGATTCTTTGGTATAGATGCAAGTGAGGGGATGGTAGGGGGAGGCATGGCCATAACATTGACAGACATGGCTTCATTCTGAGCATCAAGATGGGCATCCATTGCATAGGCATATGCAGGCAAAGTAGATAGGAGCATCAGCCAGGGGAACACTTGAATGCACTTTAAGGGTTCAAAGATGTTCAGATTCACTGCCTCAGTGGTGGCTCAATGATATTGGACTGAGTGAGCTGCTTTGCCAGTCTGGGTGTAGGTTGGGCTGATGTGTGTTATAATACTGCAAGACTGATATAAAGTAGTTGATGCCAGAGGTGGGGCAAGATAGGAGGTACTAGCATAAATTCGCGACCCGCCCGGCAATGACCGGTCAGTGTGGCCATGCTGCGTAGCCACCCCACGTGCACCTCACCAGCCTCACCACCTTCCCTGTTTTACGACGCTTGCGGGCCGGCCATGCGGTCCTTGCGCTAAAAAGCCGAACACCTTCCTTGTCACTGATTGTTTTCGTTCATCGTCCCTCACAGGTGGCATTGGGCGTTTCAGGACCACGGATTCTACACTACGACTATGGTATGCGAAATCTTATCTTCGTCCTGCGCGCCTTAGCACGAAGGGCAGCCACTGCCGCTCACACTGCACCGGCCTTCGGGGTGTCGGACAAAATGGTGCACCGGGCTCGAACCCGAGTTCAACTTGTTACCCATGTCAAGTGTCTTTCACAGTGTGGTCCGCTTGAATTTCTCCTCTAATCCGGGCCGGAGTCCCTAGCCGCATGCCTCTCAAACACGAATGAAACCCTCCTCGACAAATTCGAGGCCTGAGTACCATCCTTCATCTGGGGGCTCCCCCCAAGTAGGACGGCCACCATCCTGGAGGTCGTGCCGTACGCCGCCGATCTACGTTCCGGGAGCGGCACCCCAAAACTTGAGGAAAGATATGCCGGGCACCACCGCGTCCTGATCGAGGATCATAGTCGCAAGGAACGAGCGTGTAATTCCACAGAATGAGGTATAGATATAACTCTAGAGTAGCCTATCGTCCTGCTTCGGATAAGGCGAAGCGTATGTACGCATAGCAATCAAAACGTCTGTCGTATTTTTTTTTCTTCATTCGTGAAGCGACGATCAAGACAACGGCCTCGCACTGCCCTGCAGCGCTGGAGAATTGCTATGACTTCTAGACACGCTGGGTCGTACACGACGGTCGGAATGCAGTCGCGTCCGCTCGTCTACATCGCTGTCGTCCTCCATCATTCCCACGTCTTCTTCCTCTTCGCTTTCCCGAAGCTGTGATAGCGGCATGCCCGCAACATCGTCCGGTTCTTCAAACGTACTGAACAAGGTGTTGCTTTGAGCGCGGTAGAGTGAACTCCGGCGACCATGGGTTGCAGAATGGAGGACACCGTCGGATTGTAGTTGAGATGTACCTGCCCAATCGTCGAGCGACGGACGGCCTTGCAGACTTATGCGTGGGTTCATCAATCCGCTTTCGAGTGCAGTGTGGCCGTTCGCTTTGGGAGGTTCAGGTTTCCGCGAAATATTGAGAAGATGAACGCCAAGGAAGGTGACGATGAATCCAGCGACCAAAGTCACCGTATTAGTACCGTCCGTGGTATTGAAGCCTTGAAATAAAATGAGAGATGCAACGATTGTTGCCGTGGAAAAGCCGACATAGTACATCGGATTCACGCTAGAGAATTGCGTATGAGGGTCATCCAGAAAATGTAGCTGAAACGACGTACACATTCGTAGAAAACGTGTCGAGAGCCTTGTTGAAGTAGTTCATCTGCACCACTATGCAGCCTACTACAACTATGCCGAACACGTATGTACTCGGATGTGTGAATTGATTATTTCCGCTTAGTGTGAGTTTGACGGCAACGCCGAAGCCTTTGATCGCCATGACGGAAACAGAGCCCACGAGGGAGCATATGGAAATGTAGACCAGGGGATTTGAGCGACCATAGCGGGGTACAACGTTGTAGATCATGACCAACGAGAAGATAAGGACGGTTAAGCAGTACAACATGAAGCCTGGGCCGGGTGAGTAGTCTGACAAAAAGTTCAAACGTAGACGCACCTGGCTGTATGGCGTAGTGGAGTATCTCGTCGACCGTTTCGATCTCCTTGTCGGGTGGTGCATGGAGAACGATGATGAGGGAACCGATTAAGCACAACGCGCATCCCGTTCGGCCAAGGTGACCGAGCTCTTCATTCAACAGAAAGGACGCGAGAACTGCACTGTTTTGCGTTCAGTTGGGTGAGGCTCTGGTGTGAAAGCAACGGACCCGATGAGAACACTTAGGGCACCCAATGGCGTCACCAATATTGGTGGAGCGAACGTGTAGGCGGCAAAATTGGCGACTGTAAAGTCAAGGTGAGTACCGAGCCATTAGGTCTCGAACAAAGACGTGCTTTCGCCTAATACCACTGTTCATGGCGAGTGAGAAAGTTGAACTGCAGGAATGATTGTATGTACGCACAGGTCGATATTCCTGCCCACCATATCGGATTCCGAAGGTAGGCATAATCGTCTGAGGCAGAGGCAAAGGAGGAATTTCGTGAACCGGCGTCTGTCAAGCCCTGGGAGACGGACTATGAGACCTGAAAAACTACGGAAGCGGTGGGCTGGTGGCTCGCCTTCTTGGTTATGATGAAACTCGTCCCGATGGCAACAGAGCTCGAGACAGCGAGGGCCAGCCCAATGTATTTATCCTCTACCATCGAAACCGATGAGAATGGTGAAGAAGGTAGGCGAACAAGGAGTCGCTTGTCACTTGTCAAAGGCGGCCTTGCCAGTTGGGTACTGCCACGCCCCTCCACGCATCTCACGTGCCACATACCACATATTTGGCGCTGCGCAGTCGAGCTTATCATTCACCGTAGAACTGGAATCATATACAACCAGGGTCCCATTGTCGCCAGGGAAGAAAAAAAAAGAATGTAGGTTTCCCGTTCAACATTCGACTCGGCACTGAAGTTGTGTTGCGATGCATTATGCCGAAACATGCTGAGACATGGACCTCATTGTCACACCATGTTTAGGTTATGCATGACATGCAAGCAATCGCTGTTGCCGGTTTGTTGGCATGGGAGCATCTGCATGCGATCTCAGTGGCACTTTCTAGTGCTGTTTACCGGGAATCGATACGCCCGGATCTGGGCAAACATCGAGACCCAGATGTAATTGGAGCTTATATATGGTCCTTGCTCGGACATATCTACCATCGCCGGGACAATTCTAAATGCAAGTAGCTCGGTGGACGGCTGTAGCTAGTACCGGCCATTCTAGAGTACCGCTCGGCAAAGGATAAAAAAAAGGATAAATAAAGCATGCTAATAAATGCTGATAGCACTTGCCTGTTTTGTGCCTTGGAGTCCTCGAGCAGGCGCACGTGTGGTCACCTGCGGTCACCCAGCCTTGTGGGAGTTCTCGTATTAAAACTCTTTTTTCTCCTCCCTCGTTCATTCTACCTCAACCTCAGGACCACCCCGACTATCACATGGCCGACATCAAGGTCAATCCCACACCAGCAGCCGATCCTGTCGAGCCTGTCGACGAGGATGCGCCAGGCCCTCCCGTTTCCTTGCCAGAAGAGCCTGCGGATGCAGAAGAAGGTGGAAAGCTGAAGATGATTGTAGGACTTGTCAAAAAGTGTCTCGGTGTCAAAGACATTGCTGCAATGTGCGTGCATAACAGCCGTCACCAGATCCTAAGGTGGCCACTGACAGTTTTCGCACACGTAGGCGTCTGTCCCTTCCGGCTTCGTTGCTCGAGCCGCTGCCAAATCTCGAATATTGGCACTACCTGGATCGGCCTGATCTCTTTGCAGCGTAAGTCCTTGGAATGTTGGGTTGTTCGGCTCATGTCACACCTATCCTAGCATTAATGATTCAGACGATGCTTTTGAACGTATGCTTGCTGTGGTGCGGTTCACCTTTACAAAGGATCTCAAGTTCATCGTAAGTGGTCACCGCGCCCCGATCCTACCAATCTTCTTTGACACTCGCCCGTACAGCACGGCAAGGTATGCAAGCCGTACAATTCGGTCCTCGGGGAACACTTCCGTGCACACTGGCATGTCCCTCCGGTCCGATACTCCTCTGACCCAAGACACCCTCCGATACTTGGAACACACACGACAGAGACGCATTCCCCACAAGCCTCACCCACTGTCTTACCATCAGAGACCTTGAGTATTAAGAGTGGACGAAGCGAGCGTAGCTCCAAGAGCACTCGGAGCGGTCTCAGTCTCCTCTCCAAGAACAAAGCTAGCCCTTCAACTGCCCCTACCTCCCCCCAGCAGATGGCCGACGCTGACGTTGCTGGACGCATGTCTACCCTCTCTCTTGCAGCACCTGGATCGGAGAACGATCCTATTCGTGTGGCTTATATCACCGAGCAAGTCTCACACCATCCACCAGTATCCGCCTACTACGCCACTTGTCCCTCACGTTCTATTGAGATGCGTGGCATTGACCAAATTTCCGCAAAGATCTCAGGCACCACATTGCGCGTAGTACCAGGGTCGTTCAACAAGGGAATTTTCATCGATATTAGCGGTGGCCCCGGTCAAGGAGAGCAATACAACATCACGCATCCCATCGCGAGCGTGAACGGAATTCTAAGAGGGAGCTTCTACATTACCGTTGCGGATTCCACGATTATCACATGCTCTAGTGGAAAGGGAAAAGACAGTTACCGTGCAGTGATAGAGTACAAGGAAGAGGTGCGTTCATCACTTGATTGGCGCTTTTATTTCTAATCCGGTCATTCACCCCTGCGATGCAGTCATGGCTTGGGCGAGCCCATTTCCTCGTCGAAGGCGTTATCCACACGTATAACGAAGACGGGACGGAGCATGAGGAGTGGACAAAAGTCAAGCATGTCCCCCAGTCTCGCATCGTCGCCTTCTTCGACGGATGTTGGAGAAATCGCATCCGGTGGCGGCGTAATGCATCGCATGCTAGCGTATCCGTTTCCTCAACGGCCGAGTTCCACACGTTGGTCGACCTCGAGAAGATACACATTGTTCCTAAGACCGTGCGCCCGCTCGACAAACAGCTTCCTAAAGAAAGTCGGAAGTTGTGGGAGAATGTCACAGCCAAGCTCGTCAACAAGGAGTACGGTGAAGCAACAAAGCACAAACTTGCGCTTGAGCAGAAGCAGCGTGACGAAGCGAGTGAACGGAAGCGAAAGGGCGAAGAGTAAGTGATTGATCGCCCTCCTGTGATGCTCAGATTGTGAACCTGATTTATACTAACACTCAGGTTTATACCCATGTACTTTGAGAAAGATATCAGCTCCGGCATACCCGTTCTCACAGAGGAGGGCCACAAAGCTTTAGAGGAAGAGCTCCAGGAATGCACTGCGGACACGATATAGAGTGCCTCGATTGATAGGGCCGTCGGTGACCCATGATGACCATTCTTTCCTTTTTTTTTACCCTCATGCTGTAATTTTGGGAGGCTCCGCGCAAGCTTGTGGATGCTCGAGGACTCCCGTTAATGTCACGATGCATTTCATGATGATATCCCTACACTATCTGCTGCTCATAAATCTATACATTTACTTCCAGACAGAGCGTCTGAGAATGAGCTTGATCGACGATGGTCTCGTCCCTATCACATTTATCTAACGGTCGAGGCTCACTTGCAATTTTTAGTATACAACTCAGCTATTGAACCATACGGCTCGTGAAGGAAGACAGTGGACAAGAAAAAGATACCATACATGTATCTGGCCGATGATATGAACACCCTCGAATCCAGGACATTTGATTCCTATTTCTGCTACAGCCCATAACGACTTTCTTGGCCGCTGAGATATAGTCACCGAGTAGCACCACCGCGCAAATAAGGGTGCTTGTCACGAGCTTGATTATGGGCGCCTGCTCACAAAAATCGGGCCCTAAATTAAAAGGTCGCCCCAATCTGGCTCACCCGCTGTCCATTGCACCCCTGACGTACTAAGGGACGGGACCAGACTTTCTCTCCTGGGTTGACTTACAAAAGGCAAAGGTGCCGACACGAAAGGGAACCCACAAGACGGAGATCCGACATGCGCATGCGCAGACCCACGGAGAAAAGCTGACAACGGCAAACGCCATTTATACATGACAGGGGGGCGGAAGAGGTGAACTGGGAGGCGGAAGGGAGGACGTCGACGCGTCCCGCTTAATTTGAAATACCCAAACGCAAGTTTCGAGATGACACGGAGATGGGCTATGACGACGGTCGGATGTCCACTTCTTTCTTGTTCACCCTCATCCCTCTCTCTCCCCCCTTTTTTTCGCGTGGAGCCGACAAGGTTGGGGGTAGCTGAATTGAGGCTGTGTGTGTCAGACCGGAGATCGAACTGATTCGGACGAGTCTGGGAACTGTGATCAAAGACAACCTTGCTTGGGCTCACGGCAGGGGGTAAGGTGTATGTGTATTATGTACTTCGGTGTATCAGGTCTGAAACGGATTGGAAGAGGCATCAAACACAATCAATTGTATACTGATGCCGACTTGACAGCCCATGATTAATTTATCAGCGACTACTTTCGTGCTTCTCAGTGAGAGAAGGGGCAGGGAGTTAGAGAGGGCTTTGCGTAAAACAGGTACTCAGGGTAAGTTTAAGGGAAAACTGACTTTCGGTCACAAATGAACGAGAAATACGGAAGGAGAAAAGTAAATTGTGGATGGTGTTAACGTGAAATTGTGCTAGCAGTGCGCGCGGGTGCAAAAATTCATGGTTCAACTGAGGGTCGAACTCAGGACCTTCTGTGTGTAAGACAGAAATCATAACCACTAGACCATTGAACCGGGCAATGATCAGGGGGCTTATTTATATCATGTCGTAATTAGGCACTTAAAAAAGGTCACGGAATTCCGAGGCCGGCGCAGAAGCAATGATGGACGTAAGGCTTGCGCAGAGGTTATCTGTTCCCTTCAATCTTGGCTGTACGAAGATGAATCTTTCAATCCAAACCGTTGGTACATCGTGTGCGTTGTAGAACCTCGAGGGATCGTCTCTGCATCGGCTATGTCATAGTGCCATGACTCTGGGGCCTGGACCGGCATCTCGGAAATAGATCAGTCGTCATGCACGTGGGCCAGGAACACCCGCGCGTAAGCACATGGGACCTCGTTGCGGGCAACAGCCTCTCGTGCGCTCTCCCAAGCACCATCCTGTCAGCGCGCTAGTCGTCCAGAAGGGCCCCTCGTCGACGTCGCCTCGTTCTGGTTTGCAGGTCCAAACAACGGCCTACATTCCTGTCAGTTACTCTGGTAACCCCCTCTCATTGCTTGGCACCGCTTTCCTATCAGGGGACATGATGTTTCAGCCAGCCCTGCTTCTCCCGTTTCTTTCCCTCATTCCATTGATTGCAACCGCAGAACCTGCTCGTTTACACGAGGCTCGCCAGGGCCCCTTATCCTCTACTACCGTCGAAACTCTTACGCCTGGTCCCGGGCCAGCCTCTGTACATACTCCCTCGTCGACATCGTCGACACAAAAGACGACAACAATGTCTCCGACGACGACAACCAGTGAGCCGCTTTTATCCCCTTCCTCGGATTACTCACAATTGTCCTCTTCCCTTCTGTCCTCGTCCAATTTCGTGTCACCCTCTTCCTCAGCAAATTCCTCACGGCCGACTTCATCTTCGCCATCGGCGACTTCATCGGCCTCGCCACAACCCTCCTCTTCTCCGAACGGCATCAGCTTTGCCGTACAAAACATGACAACGTGCACCTCGGGCTTAATTTCGTGGAATTACAACGGCTCAGATGCAGAGCTGACTCTGTCGATCATCAACCTTGGCGTAAATGATACCTCACCTCAGAGCACGGGTGACAACTCCATTGGGCAAGAGTTGGTGGTCACCACCACTTCCGCGCAGAATTGGACTTGGCCTTCCGTCAATGTTACCCAGGGCTGGTACGCAATAGACGGTGTTGTCAACTCTGTCCAGAGTAACTCCCAGCAATTCTTCGTTTCGAACGGGACGAACGTCACTTGTTTAACAAGCACGTTAGCGACTACATCACCGCAAGGCGCGACATCAAGCATTGACTTGGCCAGTGTTGTCGGCGGTATCGTTGGCGGTGTCGTTGTTCTCGTCCTGGTTATCGTCGGTGGCGTATACTGGTGGAGGCGGAAGCGACGGTTTGTTGTGGGCGGCGGAAGTACGGATCGGAAGTGGGGATCGCTCAAATCTACCAATTCCAGCATCCAACCAGACAATAATGAAGCTCAAGCTGCAGGTAGGCATCTGCATGGCCACTCGGAGTCAACAAGGGCCATCTTTCGAGACAACGCGGGTGGAAAAGTGTCCGCAACTGGAACCCCCGGAACTTCCGACGAGGACGTCGCCACAACGACGGGCGAGGAAAAGCTTGTCTCTCCTGCCTCTTCTTCTGGCATGAGCCCCTTCGACGTTCTGAATACGCCCGTTCGTCACGACCGCCGCACCTCAATGTATTCAGTTCAAACTCCCGTCTCTCCCGTCTCCCCCGTCTCCCCCGACGGCACCACTCGTTCCGGCTCCCGGTGCATTTCCAATCAGAGCCTCGAACAACAAGCGCAGCGGATCCGGTCCTCGATGGAATCCTCCGTTCGACGCCGCAGCGAACGCCTTTCTATGCCCACCGTACCTCCCCCAAGCCTTTCCCGCATCCCCCAATCTCCGGTCAACCAGGCCAAGGAAGAGTACGCCCTCTCACCTGTAACCCCCACACCCGTCAACCGCTCTGTGTCAACTGGCGCCGTCTCCATGACCACGCGACGTGCATCTCGCAAACCTGTCCCGCACTACGATCCCTCGTTGCTTGAGGATACGAACGCTGACTCGGTGTCGACGTTTACGGCAGGCGCCGGATCTTCACAATCGCACGGAACAGGAGCTATGACGGGGACTCACGGAACGACATCGGATTCGGCGCACAATTCATCCCTTGTGGACGGACGTCCTGTACATTACCTGATCCCGGATATGCCTCTGCAACCACGAGACTGAGGTGTAGGCTGCGCCTCATCGTAGGTCTTACCCTGCTTCGTTTAATATTCCTCCCACACCCCCTTTTTTGGTTTATTTGCTTCACCTTTTTTCAACTCGGACGGGATGCACGATCAAGCGACATGCACACCTACGATTATAGAGCATGTCCTAACGCGCTTGTAGGATGCAAAGGTCCACGCAGGGCATGTCTCCCTTTCGAGACGGCGCTCTGCTGTTGTCCACGGTGTGATTCTGATCTACCGATCCTGAACCCTGTACGGATATGGATACGGACATCCATGTATACCACCTTCATGTAGCTTATCGACCCACCTTCTTTCCCTTTCTCCTTTCTCCTTTCCCCTTTTGCTTTCTTGTTTTCGACATCCTTGGTGGACACGAATAAGGTGTTCATGTTTTATTCACTTTGCGTGGTCCTAAAGATAGTAGGCGCGCCGGTATTTTTGCTTTTTGTTTTTGGGTTGGTGAGGTCCAGTGGCGGTATAGTACGTATGTTATGTTTATACGTTATCATGCTCTGTGCCCCTGGCTGTATTCGTACAATCAGTACGCGTTGATCATCGGCGTCATTCCGCCATATATGTTGTTCAATCCATAGCCCACACCTGGTGTTTGAAATTCCCTTCTGGAGTGCTCACAGCCCTCTTGCCCAGCAACTGCTATGCATCGCTCCCCTTTTCGCTATCTTCTTCTGATAGGAACCCTGGGGCCTGCGGAACCGAGAACTCCCGAATGGACGTCGATAGATGATAACACACCTTCCCTTCTCTCACTTGCTCGTTCAGGACATCCGATGCCTCCTAAATCGTGCTCACTAAAAAAAAAACGCTATACGCGTCCAATCAAGCAGGGACGATTGCACCACGTCATCCAGGCAACATAAAAGTCAACATCGACGCTGTTCGGCCGTTCGGCCGTTCGTCATCGCCGCGCCATGGTGTGCGCCGCGGCGCTGCCAGTCGGAAGAACAAGGGTGTCGCACGTATTCGTTTTGGCGATCACCATCATGCACCGTGTTGCATCGAAGCAGAAAATGTCCGAGAGGAAGGTATGTCATGCCACGCCGCATCCACGTTCAGGGCCATGACGCTGGATGCACTGAGCAGGCACTAACTAGGACCGATGGCGATCGCCGGGGGAAAGAGGTTGCAGCGCACCGAAGGTCGTATGAAATAATGACATATAATATATCAGGAATCATGCATCCACATCGCGCACGACCAAAAGACGCGCGACCGCACAGAAACGATTGTTCCGTGCACGGAATAGACGGAGATATCCGTCCGCGTTACTGTGCGTGTCGTTTTTGTTTCGTGATCTCCTTTCGTGCGCTTTTACCCTCTTGCTGATCCTCCTTGGGCGCGTGCAATACATACAGGCAGGGAGCGGCATTCTCCGAACCATAGCGCCGCCGTTCTGGTGTCGCTGTCTACATGCTAGTGACACCGAAGCAGGATCTGCAACAGGAACGAAATGCGTGGAAAAGATGCGGTCAATCATGAATGCCGCTTTCCTCGGACTCGGACGCACTCCGATCGTCCGCGCATCGTCGAACGGCACGTTGTCTCTGACACGGGTATCCAAGTGTGCAGTCGCTTTTTTTTATCCAAATAGGTTTCAATGGACCGGGTCACTCTTCTGACCAATCGCGCATGCTGTGGCGTGAGCCATTGTATTACGAAATAGGGTTAGCCGAGCACGTCATATTCTGACAGGTTGAACTTTGAGCTTACAATGCTTCATTTCCCTTTTTTCTTGTCTTGTTATCCTCCAACCACAACTCTTTAATGGTCTATGACATGAAGTCTGGAAGTGTTGCCATTTACATAATTTCATTGTATTTGTCCTCTGCATGATTCACTCCCTAGTCCCTACTACATGTAGCTTTTGATGGTTGTGAATCTCAGATGAAAATGGTATGCTCATTTTTAAACTTCTATTCAAGTTGATTATGTATGTATGTACAAATGGACAGAATCATTTAATGTCCAAATTTTGACACCATGTTTCCCACCAAGCCATTCAACCCAACCTCTTAAATTGTCAAGTAGCCTTGACTAGAATGCTTGGTTTGATAAAATATTTTCTGAGCACTTCAAGGATCAGCTTGCCTGTTTTTTGGCTCTGTATAATTTTTTATCCCACATCTTATCATGCAACAATGATTATCTATGGCTGTGCCAGAAGATAAGACCACCTTATCTTCTATCTTTTATCATACTGCATACATGAAGATGTTAGGAAATGATGGTGTGTATGCAGTACATGATACCATCTACAACCATTCCTGTAACATCATCATGATCACCAAAATATATTTGTTTCATATGACCATAACATAGCTAGGCTTTTTTCGACCAATGGGATTTGTGTTATTGTCCACATCCATGATGCACAGCAATGGTGTCACTAAGTTTGTTATCGTGTGTAAGTTATTTTTGCATCCGCAACCACGTTTTCAAATTTGTCCCTTGCGCGTGCGTCGCCCTTGGTGATTCACCTCTCTTTTTTTTTTGTTCGCTTCTTGTTTACACCGGGCTCGAGTGCACGTTGGCTATCCGGCAACTCTCGTGGTACATATTTTTACCAACTTTACATCTCGCGTACGAGACATCGCCACGTTCTTGTTTCCCTTCCCACTCCTTGTTTTTCACTCCCCTTGGCGTGCCACTGTATGCCGCGATAGACAACGAAAACATACGGCCACCAGCCAGATCGAGTCGATGAAATTCAACACAACTTGGATACATCGGTCCACATGCCATTTTCGTAGGCCTTGTCCCCTCGGTTCTCCTCCATCCGTACCGACGCATCCTCCGCGGTGTCATCTCCGACTTGTTCATCCCGCTCCTTCTAGAAAGGTCACCGAGATGCGGAGATTCGTACTCATCATAACATCATCCTCACCGTCGCGATGCACTCCAGGACCATGTCCGATACGTAAAACCGATGGGTTAAAAAAGCAACCACGGGTACACAGATCAAGCGTCAGCGACGAAACAATCCATCGTCCGTACGTGTGATCGCCGGTGGTAAGTACGAAGACGGTGTTCCCCCGACCCCCGTTCAGCCATATGATATTACCGGGGCGATGATGCAGGCCATAAATTCAATCTTTGGTCCCGCAACGATGAAGCGGACTTGACGGAGATGTCCGCGTTCGATATCGTTTGTTCGCGCGAGCCAGGTCCCAGAGTCAAGAACCGGAATAATCCGATCGTTGCCCTTCGACTCCTGGAAATGGCACGGAAATAGATCTGGAAACAAATAGGAAAGACGAATATTGAACGTGGGTTTATCTATATGGTGCCTACGCGGAGATGCGGTAGGTTGGTCGGAGGAAACTGAACGTGGTTCGGCTGATCCTGATCCTATGGTAGCAGCAGTTGACAAGCGCAGTCGACAGGAAATGGCATCGTGAAACGCGCGATAAGAGAGTGGGGCCAAGTTGTAGAGCGAGATCGACAACCTTTTTACGACCATCCATCGGGGTTTCGGCGGCGCAGCGGCAGAGGTATCCAAGGCGCGCGGAGCTTCGAATCAGCAGCGCTCCGCTTATTATTCGTGTGTGGGTTGGTCAGGCCAACCTTGCGTATTTTGGCGAGTCTGGGAATGAACATGAGAACAGTGGCGCGGGAGCTATAGATAAGAGGGATCACCTCCAAAGACCAGCCCAGGCGACCAGTGCCGCGATAGCAGATGAGGCAAGTGACATCGCGACGAAGGCGTAAGGTATATCTTCCATGTGGCTTTGTAACTTTACCAATTTGATATCGAACCGATTAACCCCAAAAAGAATGCGTTAACGAAATATTGTATTCACATACGTTCATTCCGAATAGTCCAGCAACAAGAGCACCCGATCCAAGTCCCATGGTACCAATAGAGACCTGATATATCCTAAGTAGATCGAACTTCTGAGCGAAAAAGTGGCACACTTTAAGGTCCAAAGCAAGAAGTGCGTTGCGATTTGAGTCCAAAATGAGTTCAACTATTTCCTGGGTAGACTGGACATTGGCCTGGTATGATGTCAATCCATCGAACCGAGAGTTAGAATTGTCAATACACACACCTCGATATTCTCGGCCTCGTTGACTATTTCCTCTACTTGTTTGGAGAAAAACTCTAACAGGACCTCTAGCTCGTCATGCTCGCTCATGTTGCGAGGAATGCCATTCTTCTTGTCCGTGAGGTACATTGCGTTCAGGTCTTCATCTATTGAAAATGGGTAAGGATAAATGACAAGCAAGGATGAAGACCAACCCTGTTCCAGGACTTCTTCAAGGGCTTCCTGCACCTGCGGGGATTCATGAGGGGTAAGAGAGGGCTGACCGGGAAACGACATACCAGAGATGCGCGATTCTTGAAAGCAGCAAGGCGTCTCGAGTAATGAAGGAGCCGTTTGAACTTATCGTGGTTAATATCATCTTCAAGCTCAGCCAAGAGACCGCCAACTAGGTTCCGGATAAAGACCATTTCTGCCTCGAGTGCGCTTAGAACGGAAAGAAGAATGGATTCTATCGCTCTGATAGATATGAAAGAAGACGTTGAACAACGTTGTAGGTTAGTAGGCTATTAACCCACCTGAATTCGTAAGGGGCACCACTACCGCGGGCCTTGAGATTATGCTAACGAGAAGTAGTGAGAGGCGAACAGACGAAACGCCGCACTGATACCGTACCTCGAGGTGGTACAAGAATACAGAATGAAGCCTAGAATCGTTCGATCCGTAAGTATCGAAGAGGACGACAGCATCAGCCTTCACTAGCGCTCTGATGTGTAATATGTTCATCTGGAAAGAATGAGCGAACACCCTGATAAACCGAAGATGGAATGACAGACCAAGATGGCCTCTTTACGGATGAGAATAGTGGGAACCAAGTTTGGTATACGGGAATCTATTTTGCGAAGGTCACGAGGCTTGATGTTACACGTCAGCAGGGGGGATTATGACGTCCTGAAGTGAATAGCGAATTGACAGACTTACGTTCAAACGGTGTTCATTGCATAAGTCTGACCGTTTAAACTGGCCGGATATACTCTTGACGGCGCCTAGGGCGATGCGATTACGTGGTGAACAACGGCCAACGATGAGAAAAAAAAGTGAAGACCTTGTTCATCTATGATGGTACCTAGGAACATGGTGTGAGTGAAGGCTGGTGGGGCGGGAGTGGGTGGCGTACAACGCAGCATGAGATCAGAAGGAAGCCTGCTTTTCATGACTTTTTCGAGAATGGCAGCCTTTGCCTCCTCCTCTGTGGGGGAATGAGATGGGCACGGCGCAGAAGCAGGCTTGAGAAAGGCATTCCAAGCGAAGGTACGCGCGAGGAGAAAAGGGCGGTGAGAGAGGATGGACATTACATTGCGGCGGGAGGAGGACTGCATTAGCGGAAAAAAGGACGAAAAATAATTTAACCCCAAAATGCCAGATTTGAAATATTAAAACAAACAAGATTATTTACCCCAGACTTTTTTGGAAAAAATAAAATAAAATATTCTTTGGCTGCCCCGCAACGCAACGGCAACGGAATCAAGTTATCGGACAAATCCGAGTTTGGTAACAAACATCAGGTGGAGATCACCTTCCTCATCCCGCGCGGAACCAATTACACACTCTCCCCTCCTCCTCTACTATATTTTACCATGCCCTCCTCCTCCCTTTCCGCACCGCACCTCCTCCCCCTCTTCCCACGATGTCCTCAGAAACGCGCAGACTTCTCGAGGCCGCCATAGCCCTCTCCCAGCTCCTGAATACGCATGCCATTCCTCATGCCTTCCATGGCAGCATACTCACAGCGCTCATGTCCGACAGTCCCCGTTGCGATGTCTGTCTTTCCTCTTCTTTCCATTGCCCTCCTCATTTGTTGCCGCAGGAAATATACTGCATCGTTGAGGGTGGTCCCACACACCCTTTCCGCCGCGTCCGTCAAGCGGTGGCGAACAGCGAGCTCTTCACGACAACCCATTCCCCATGGAGCAACCGGTACTGCCTGCTTCCTCTGCTCGGCCCACCCCTTGTAATAATCCGTCCCACAGTCTCCATACCACATATCGTCGATTCATACCCGCTATTGAGGTCAGCTCCTGCTTGTCTGTGACGCGTCCACGTCTCACTTCCATCCGTGATGGCAATCCCAGATCGAGATTTTGCCTGCCGGAGAACATGGCCCACGACGATTGGACACGTCCACGATCATGCATATGAAAGGTGTTCCCTTTCTGACCCTTTCAGAGTTTGTCCGAGACAAACTGAAAGCCTGGTCAATGCAAGTTGTCTTACACCTGTGCATACGCACTCGACTGATCAAAATAAATACTCACAGACGCGGTGCAGACCGCGACGCAAACGATATCGTTTATGCCGTCTGTCGATACTGGAATCGAATCGACATTAACCGTGTCCCAGAACACGACATGAATCAGTTCGTCTCTTCCCATCGGACAGCAGCGTTGTCGTGGGCTGCCCTCAAGCGAAAGTATGGCATGTGACATACCCACAGCCACCCTGTCTTGGCACCCCACCTTGAGGTATCTTCAAATGAGGGTTGCCGCAGATGAGTACGCAGTGAGTCGGTCGTTCCTATCTGATTTATACCCATTCGGGTAGTTGGGCTTTTACAAATTGTAGAATCCCTGTACTGTATCACACATCCACCTTTGTGTCACGGTCCCAATACCCTGTCATCTATTTGTTTATGGCACTTTATAAAGCCCATGTTAATCGCCATCTCACTGCCACACTGCACTTGCAAAATTTTGGTTCCATCATGATAAAACAGTCGGCTCGGATCCATCATCGGCTTCAAAAACAACAAGCGGCGCAAAGTTAATGGCGTTCGGACTTGCGCAGCTGAGTTTGTGCGCTCATTTGTCTGGGTCTAGACAATCCTCCTTCTATTTGCAGTAGCCCATGCTCCTCTCACCTGGCTATGTCTGCCCGCGTTTGGTATGCCTGTGCGAGAACAGCGGAGGCAAGATGCAGCATTGGATCTACGTCGACGTCCTTATAGCATCGACCACGCTCTCACCTTATCGTCCCGTGACTCCCTTCATCACCATCGCTCCATCAGATAGCCTCACGCTCCACCAGTTTGGTGCATGACTTGCCAACTCCAGCAAGTGCGATGTTTAGTCGACGGCCATCGAGGAGTTAGCGAGATCCGGGGAGGGCCGTGCTGATGAATATCAAAGTTGCAAACGATCCATGACCCACACGAAATTCGGAAGCACGTCGCCCACGTCACGACTCCCTCAAATTGCAGAAAAGCTTCCCGTTGGTGCCTCCCGTCAACTCCTTACTAGGCTAGAGCGAGGCAACCGATTACTCTGAATCGGCTGCGCACGCCATTCCCACCAAAGGGAAAGCCAGTAGGTGCCCGTAATGGTTGCGCGATATTTGCGAACGGCGCCCACGTCGACAGGGCCCTTTTCAACCCCTCCCCTCCCCTGATCATGTGACATGTCCATACCAAACGTTTGGTGCTAAATTAAATGATTGAATATGGATCCTGAAGGTGGTGATCGGGCCAGGTGCGATTGTTTGGAAACCGTCGGTTTAGGTTTGTGGGGGCATGTGATGTCACGGCCTTTGATGCCGTATCCGAGTTGGTGGTACATACCTGGGGCGGCGGCGATAAATACTATGGCTTTTAGATGGTTCCGTTGTCGGCATTTTTCTGACCGTATCCTTAATATTTGGGTCCCGGAAAATTTGAATAATGTTCGAAAACACCGGGTGCAAGGCCTATCGCTGTCGTGTTCCCAGAAAATTATGAAAGGACGTAATCGGGAACATGGAGGAGGACCAATCAAACGATGTTGATGGAACCACTACGTTATCCTTTTCCTGGAGAAGCGACATGCGGTACCAAGGAAACCGAAAGGCTGGCTGGAGTCCAAGTGCTCAGAGGGGAAAGGCGGAGTCGATGATTCAGGGGCGCATTCCTTTTAACGCCCAGGCACACACTCGATCATTGTGCAGTCACTGCAGTGAGCCCCTGCTGTCCATTTTGTACATGTTCAACAAGCATGACCATGCATGCCGACAATGTCTCCGAGACAGGGAATGTAATCTTTAAGAATGGAGTTCCGCCATTTGGGTTCAGTCCCGTGGTGCTCGCTCGCCTGGCAGCAAACACATCACCTTGATCACGAGAAAATCCCGCTACGTAATTGCCAACCACGGAGCGGACTTGTTCGGATCCTGACGGTATAGTCGGGTTCTCTTCCCCATTACATAAACTCTTTCGCGTGTTGTACGCCCCGCAGTGGTGTCTACCGTTGAACGTCTTCGCTTCACAAATAAGAATCCCCGCCTAAATACTCCTTTGCCTTTACGGTTCATCTTCCAGAAATCTTCGTATATTTGCGGCGATGTTTTGTCCGTCCTTGCACCGCCCCACAACCCCAATTGTGCGCTAAGATCTTTCTGATCGTCGTTGAAATGCGTCCAATCTCCTCAGCGGCACATGTTATATCCCCAGGCGCACTGGGATGAATTAGTGCGGGTCGTGATCACGAGACTCTGGTTGTATCAGTCCCATCGGATTGGCACGCCATGACATAGTTCGTCTTGCGTCCTATTCATTCTCCTTTCGGGCCGAGTGTTACCCAGACGAAGTCGTATATAGCAGTTGTACCGGCGGACTTTGCAAAAAGCATGGTTCGGTCCCCGGGTACGGATGCGAAGGGTTCTACAGGGCGTAAAAACGGCAATGGAATGATTGTGATGCTGCGCAACCATATCCTGGATTTTGGACCTACCCGTTTCGAGACCAGGACCCGTGGATGTTCCCCGTCCCTTTCTTCCTTTACCGAGTATCATATTTCCGTCGGGCATTCTTTCCGTATAGTACTCCCCAATGTCATCGATGGCCCTGAATTTCCAAGCAGTCGGGTGCAGACGGAATGTCAGTTGTACCTATCGGTGTGGATTAGAGATGCAGGAAATGGATAATCCGTTTCCGGGGGTCGGGAGATATTGTCATGTTTGTGTATTCCCCGGATCCATATCTCTCCTCTCTCCTCTATATAGGTTAGCACGGAATGCGCCCCATTTTGAAAGCACATGGGGACATTACCTCAGTTCAAGCATGAAACACACGTGATCGACAAACAGCTCCAGCAGCATGATGCCGCACAGCGGGATTTCCATGCCTTTTCCTGTCAACAAGTTGAAGAAACTTGGTCAGAAGAAAAAGGGGCTTGCGGGTTGATAGAGTGGTAACGAACCGGTCGATAGAAGCCGTTTGACGTTGCTCGTCGGACAAACCAATGTGAGGCAAGAGGTAGATCTCAGTGACACTGGGCTCAATTCAAGAAAAGATGTTCAAGCTCCACCCCCCACCGCCTTCCGATAAATCAAGTTAGTCGTAGGGAATACTTATGTGCGTATTCATGTCAATTGCTCTCGTCCAACCCACCTACCGGAACATGGATCGGATCGAGTTGTTGCTGTATGTTTACCAAGTTTATTCTCAGTCATCTTTTTCAAGTTTACATGACGTACTTGGGAATTTGACTAACGGTTACCAGCACCAAACCTACCAATGAGCAACTTCACACAACGGAGTCAAAGCGACACGCCAATGCAGCTCATCGAATATCCTCACTGTGATATTTTTTGCCGAGCCAATGTGCATAAAAATTACTTTGAAAAAAAATCGGCAACTTGACGTAAAGTAGCACCACTGCCAGGTATTCGTCTACTTGTCTGTGCTCTTTTATTGGCTGAGAAGACAAACAGACACGATACATGATGAAGAAAATGGCACAGTCGATGTTTTCTATAATGCCTGCAGACACTGGGGATCGAATTGACACTCATCGAACGAAACGGCGACCGATTACTCTATGTATGCGCTTGTTCTAATAATTGACAGCGGACGAGGAAATTTCCCAAATGTTATGGACCACAAAGCATGGCGTCTCGCTGCGAAATTTTGGTAATCCCGCGGGTTACCCTGTCATTGCGTTGCCATCCCAATCCTGTGGGAGTACAACGTCAGCCAGTGCATGCGCCCCGTGCGTACGAAGTGCGATTTACCACGAGAGGCGAAAACTATAGGTCAAGTCAGTACTAGCGGCGGGCAGCTTGTCATTAAACACTCAACAACGGGGGAGAGGAGTAATGGCACACTTGTGTGTTCGTGCCGTCAATATCGTCCCCTTTCGAATCTGCCTTCGCCGGCCAGAACGCATAACTCTCATAACATCCCTACCGATGATCAGGGTGCGGCCAAACCTGGTTGTTCGCCCGTTCTCAAGGACGTCGTATGCCGATATTGGCCGGATTTCAGAATTGTGTACCCAACCTTGGGCATATTCCTACGGGCCTTTGTATTTAAGGTGAACGGACCAACGCAACGGGCGTTCTTCTGTGACATTCGTCCAGCTGGGAATTACTATACATAGTGTGCCTTACCCTCGCGACTTCGATCTTCCTGTCGGTTGTTTTGGCCACATTGGCACCTCAGCCTGCTGGAGGCATGACCGGCATTGCAATCTCGATTGTCATGCGCCTTGAGACGGTCCACACCAACAGCACTACGGCGAGGATCGAAAAACGGGAAATAACAATCCCTTGGCCAAGTTGGGGAACGAACTCTACTACGACCCCATTGCTGTTGGTAATCACCCGCAATACATCGAAGGTTGGCCTTGTTGCATTTCTGATAAAGGTCGTGTTTAATTTCTCTCGCAGTTCTATTTGACACTGGTTCCAGGTGATTCTTTTATGTTGCTAGGATGCCTGCTTCGGTGTTGGTTTGATGATAACACTATCCTACGTTACGACACGCAACGACCACGCTCGTTGGAACACTGGGGCCTCAGCAAGTGTAACCAAACTGGGCTAGCCATTAATTAAATACAAGTACGGAAATGTCTCTGGCACTATATTTATCCGGTTACCATCGTGGCCTGACTGTATGTTGCGTAAGACTCTGAGACTGGAATAATTGCTTATGGTCAACCAGGCACACACTGTGGGAAGTAAAATCATTTATAATCAGTGACAGTGACACTGATCATGCCAAAATCAGCGCCACTGTCACTGATTTCGTGGTCACATCTTTTCAGTGACAGGTGCGTGACACTAGAATTCAGT